>PVKE010045327.1:0-12658 GCA_004027555.1 Craseonycteris thonglongyai | reverse complement strand
TCTCTCTCTCTCTCTCTCTGTATCTCTCTCTCTCTGTCAAAAACAATAAAAATAAATCTAAAAAAAAAAAAGAGAGAAAAATTATTTAGTAAAGCTAATGTTTCCTTAAAATAAAAGAAAAAGAAAAGAAAAGAAGAAAAGAAGAAAAGAAAAACCCCAAGGGTCAGAATGTGGATAGAAAGCTATCTTATATGAAATAAAGAGAGAAGTAGGAAGAAGCTAAATTGACTATGCAAACACTCAAATACAAATTAAAGTTACAAAAAGAAACTTGACTAGTTTACACAAGAGAATACAAGGAGCGGGTAATTGGGATTAAACTGGAAAAATAAAAGTCAGAAATGAAATGCAAAATGCAAGATACAAAGACATGTACAAAGTTCTTTAAACATATTAATATAAGGCATGAGAGAAAATCACAGGGATGTTAGCTTTTCAAATTGCTTTTTAATAAATGGTGATAAAAAATCTTGAACAACTTATAACTGCATAGAAATTTAGTTTGCAGATTTCCTAGCAGCCAAAAAGAACAATAAGGATAATGATTGTAATATACAGTAATATGTCATTTATTCGTTTTAGTAATACAATATGTCATTTATTCCAATGTTAGGAGCATTTTAATGGAGATCTTAAATTAGCAAATCCACATAAAACACTCAAAAATTAGCTATTAATATTCCTATTGTTATCAATGTCTCTGCTGGCCCAGCACCCACCCCACCCACTCGCCTGCTCTGATACAGGGATTCCTTTTTTCCCTTTGGAAATCACTCATTCTGTTCTCAATCCATGTGTATCCGGTAAGACTGACCTCTGCTCCTAGTTTCTGGAAGGTCTCCTGACCCTTGACTAAGACACACTCCAGTCCTAGTGATCAATTTAAGAATGAGCTGTAACTCATCAGACCAATGAAGACCCTAGTCTGGGTATTTGTGCACATGAACTCGTTCTAAGACATGTGGTACTAAGAATCACATAAGACTGGAGCAAACAGCCTCTACAAAGACAGAACATGTCTAGCAATAAAAGCAACCAAAGGGAAAATGATGCAAAAAACAAAGCTTGATTCTAGGGACACAGCCCCAATGAAACCACCCACCTCAGTTTCTAAACTTCTTAGTTATAGAACACATTGATTCATCTTCCTCGCATAAGCTGGTGTAAATTGCATTTCTATAGCTTGGCCAGAAAATATACTCATCATGTGGATGCTGGAGAGTGGCATCTGCATGGGGTCTAAGACAGATGAGGTCCAACCTCATGGAGCCCAGAACCTACCAAGGAAGCCTGGCATGAGCAATTCATTATAAATGGGTTGAGAGTGAAAGGGAGAAACATAGGTGTCTAATTCCAAAATCTAACAATAGGTGTATCTCACCTCATCTGAGAGATCAAGGATGAGCTTCTCAGTGGAGACCAAAACTTCTTTTTACTCTTCTTGTCTCAAGTGACTGTATTGGGGCAGTTTAGATGGTAGAACAGTCTCTACTCGAGGGCTGAGGCACTGGCAGGTGTTTGGGGGACTGAAAATGACTTCGGTGTTCTTAGAGAAGTCATGTGAGCTTTTAGGCATCAATTTTTTTTTAATGTAAAAGTCAGAGTTGTAGCTACATGATCTCTAAGGGCCTTTGCTGTAATTAAATTCTGTGTGTGCCTTTAACTTGTCAAGCTTAATTTGGCATATTAAAGTATCATTTGGACATGTACCAAGGGCTCACTTTTTTGAGTTTGTATTTCACAGGGACCTTTACAACAATTATCCTCTACTCATAGGATTGACACCTACCTAAAGAACTTGACTTTTAAAGAAAGTTAGAAGTTAAGATCCATGTTTCACTCCGCAGAGCATACATCATGATGCTTTTAAAACCCAAATAGCTCGCCCAAAGTTATTCACAGAAATGTGTCTCAGTTGATAAATTTAATCTTATTAAGATTATATTAAATACATGAGGTATGAGCATAAAATGATGCATCAGCCTTTAAAATAAACATATCCTGTGGGCAGGGTCTCTTTCAAAGAAGTCCTTTGGGACATGAAACTTTCATCTTATACATGTGCTCAGCCAGACACGAGGTCTTTTTGAAAACTACTTTTTTGAATTGCCTTTAGAGACATTGCCTGTTTTTTTGACTACACTTGATAATATGGTCAAAATAGATAAAAATTGTCCTATGGATGATTTTGAAAAAAATAAAATAAAATGGCACTTAACTCCAAGTCAGGTGAATAGAATATACAAGCTATAGAATTCCACTTTGATCTGAAGTGTAAAGCAGTGAGCTTTGTTCACCTGCACTCAAACTGATTCTAGGGCAATTGCAAGTAAGACCTAAAGAAAAGTAAAGTTTTTGTTTTTTAAGATTTATTTTTTGAGAGAGAGAGAGAGAGAGAAGAGGGGGGAGGGTCCGGAGAAGTCTTCACAGTTGGAAATCATTAGTTTTGACATGGTTTCCTTCTACACCGGTCGATGTGAGGTCACCCAGGGCAGGAACCAGACTGGGGGCCCCCTGCATGGGAGGGAGAACCTTCACCACCATCCTGGTTGTTACCAGTTGTTCTGCAGCCCAGAATGTGAGTTTGAATGGGCCAGGGCTGGATTCAATCCCCAGACCTCGTAGTTACAGGGCAAGTGCTCAATCTGTTGAACTATCCTGGCATCCCTAAGAAAAGTAAAGTTTTGAACAAAGACAATATCTTGAGAATAAGTGTGTGTCCTGCTAGGGCAACTTCTCAAGTACATACTCTGGGCCAACTGACATATAGATAATTTTTAATTGTCTAATATACCACCAAATTAAATATACCGGTACATAGAATTAAGGTTGAGGGTCCCTCCAAGAATGTTCTGTAAACTCATCATTCCAAAAATATTTTGGAGCCTCTAGCATGAGCCATGCCCTGTATGCAATAGGCACTCAAATAAGCACACTTGGCAATCTTAAAGGTGAGCAGAAGCAAATAAGAATTGGAGCCTGTCTAGGAGTTTACTTTCCTATTGTGGGGCCCAGAAAAGGGAGCATCCGGAAATAGTGTGAACAGGATGAAAATTCAAGACTATAGTGATGGGGCTTTCAGGAAATTAAATGTAATTTCTGAACAACATCTTGAAAAATTAATGACATCTAACTAGGCATATTTATTTTATGCTTAAGAGACAAAAATGTTTTATCTAATTATTTTCATTCCATGCTTGAGACAAAAAAAAATTTTCCTAAATTAAATTTGAAGTAACATTTTTGAATAAAACTACAACTTATTACCTCTAAACCTGAGACCAAAACTCTATAATTATTTAAGAAATCTAAGCGATTATCTTTTCTACAGGTTTACTGTCACTAGTAGGCAGAAAAAAATGGTAATAAATCTTTACAATTAAATTAATACCATTAAAATTCCACATTAGTACATAATTTATTTTTTACTCTTGGGAGAAAAGGTATTTTGTCAATTTGAGTCCAAAATTCAAAAAACTCAGCAGTTATCAATGTTTTCAACTATAAAAATAGAATCTAGTGTAGTGTTCTAGCTTTTTCAAGCTACATAGGAAATACTCAAAAGGGTGATGCGAACAAAAATTTTTCTGAATGATTATAAATACTCAAAATGCTTGGGGAGGAAACTGGTAATATACATTCCAATTCCCTCCACCTCAATATTTGTATATATTGAGATAAACTAGAAATATGGGAGAAGATAGGAGATGACCAAGAAGATGATCGTATGTTACCATTAGCAGAAGTCTCCCAATAATACACTGCACACACGTACTCAGGTGAATATATTTCATTTCCATTTAAGAGAATTTAAATGCCCTCTAATAGAATTCACTTCCAATCAGAAGCCATCTAAAAATGTTTCTCTAGAGTTAACATTAGTTACTAATGTTGAAGGCAGCATTACTATGGTAAGTACTAAAAAGTGGAAAATTTTTTGTTTTTTAAGATGAAGGAAAACAGACATTTCTTCATCCATTTTATAAAATGACCTAACTCAAAACTGTGATAGCATCAGCCAGTTCATCTAATCAAGTCTGTGTTAAGAGATTAAGGGTGTGTCATTTCAGGGAGCAAATTCTATAATTGAGCTGTACTGCTTTGCTCATCTGGAATTGAGTCAAAAAAGATTTTACAAGACCAAAATTTTCCTAATTTGGGGTCAGCACAATCCCATTGAGCAGAGTGAGCCCAGAGTCATGGGCTAAGTTGTCCAAGAATCTAAACATGGTCGTTGGGAAATGGTTCTCTTTCAGTTGAGATTTCTACCACCCCGTCTCCTTACTTTTGAATTCACGTAGGAAAAAAATGTATTTCTAGAACAAATATTGCTGCTGAATTTAGTATTTTCTAATATTGCTTGATATTGTTCTATAAACACTAAAATGATCTTACAGGTTTTGTTTTGTTTTGTTTTTCATTCACATGTATTCTTTGTGTCTAGTCAATAAACAAGTATTAGTTGAGCTCCTGACTTTGCTGGGTTTGAGGTCTCATTGAGCAGATAAGGGGCACATGGAGGAGAATAGCAAGACCTACAAATAAGGACTTGTTTGTGGGGCTCAGACTGATTATTTGGGGGGGAATTAAAAGATGAGGGAGATGTGTGGGAGCTGTACTGTGCAATGATCAAGGAAAATAGCCAATGTACAGAGTGACAGATAAATGTCACCCCAAGGAGACAGCATGTTTAGACCCTATATCTATTGCTTATTTGCAGATGGGCAGTCTGTATCATTTCTCTAAGCCTCTGTGTCCTCAGCTATACAAGGGGTTACCATGAGGATTGCCTCAAGTAAGGCCTAACACAGTACCTGGCACATAGTTATGAACTATTATTTAGGCAACAGAAAGGACTTGATCAAAGTTTTGACTGAAGGGTAGGATTTTATTCACATGAAGGGAGAGACAATTTCTGAATAGAAAGTGACATGTGAACAAACTCAGCAGCAGAAATGGTGAAGCAGTTTAGAGATAAACACTACTGAAAGTTTCAAATTTGTACCAACCTACACTAAGAAGTTATAGTTTTATGGAATGAATATTTTGTTTATTTACACAGAGAGAAAAATATAGATTCCTAGTCCTATTTTGCTGGAGATTTCGTTTCAGTAGGTATACGAAGAGACCCGGGAGTCTGTATGTTACAACATATTCCATGTGACTATTTTGATCAACTCTGGGTTATACTAAGCCAATAAATTGATGTTAGGCCTAGTATTCACAACACTCTAACATTCTAACTGTCCTTTGATTCTATGAAAGCACATTTCAACACAAATTTTTAGATAACAATTTAAATGTTTTTAAATAGCTCAAGGCTATGTATTCTAGAGACAGTTTAAAGTAGTTAAGAAGTGAGTGTTAAGCACAGAATCCCAGTATTACAGGTAGTGACACTAGATGACACTCCTTCATTTTATAGATGACAACACTGAGACTCAAAGAAATGGAGTGACTGCTTGTCAGATCTACTAGAATATTAGCTATATGAGAGGCTTTGGATGAGAAAAAGGCTAGCCTTTCAGTTTTGCATAAGCAGTTTAAGGAATTCACTATCACTTAGTGAGCTAGCTGGACAATAAGAAGGCCGTGAGCCTGCAGATTTGTTCAAAAGTGGCTCTTCTTTGCAGGGGCAAAGACATGAGGGGTATAAAGGAAACAGAAATTGATAGCACTCAGATGCAACTGAAGGAGTATAAAAGCAGCTGGGTCTCAGTGGACAAACAAGTGGCCTTGTCACACTCCTTGAGATGCACTGAAAGCTGCAACCGTAGCCGTCTATAAGAAAGTGTCTGTGATTCCAAGTCTTCCCACATAAAGTTGAACTTGGACAGAATCTCAGTGGCTGGACATAATTAGAACTAAATTCAGCCCTCCCAACAGCACAGGAAGGAACTTTAGCAATTCCATACATCTAAGCACAATAAACTTTCGTGATACTGAAACTCCATCCCATTAGTCAAGTTTGCTTTGGGCATTTGTATCTGGTGTGTGATTTAACTTGGAGCAATTACTTATCCAAGGTCAAAATATGATTACAAATGCAAGTATCTTGCATGTATCCTAAAACTCAACTCTGTCTCTACCCACTTTTCACTGATAACTATCTAAAATTAGAATGTTTTGTTAACTGCTAAATTTCTAGAATATACACACACAAAGGGAATACTTATAGCCTTCTGAACATTGTCTTTTTTTAGGTTATGGTGACTTTACTAGATCTGAGATATAGTCTTATTCATCTCTGTAACCCCTATGGTGCGTAGGCATAATAAAGGCTGATTAAGTATCATTAAGTTGCATGCTTCTCTAAAAATTGGACAAATTCATTCCAGTTATATAAACCAGAAACCAAGGAGCTATTCTTGACATCTACCTATTTCTCATCCCTTATATCCAACTCATCACTGCTATTGACCCCCTACATCTTTCTGAAATCTCTCTTCCTCTCACCATCTCTAGAGCAGGACCACTTTAACTCACTCACATCTAGTAAGACACTAAAGCATGGGGACCTTTGTGCATACTAATAACCACGACGCCTCTTAGATGGTAATGATAACTAATTACTAACTGTCAAATCAAGGTTCTTAGGTCTTAGCAGTAATAAAGTCTCAATGAGTAAACTGTTCTTCAGGAAGCAGCAGAAGGAAGGGATCATTTAAAGAGGAGGGAATGTCAGGAAAGAACAGATTTTTAAGGCCAAAGGTTTTGGTAAAACAGAAAAGGTAAGAGTTTCTGAGAACTTCTATGACTTGGCCACACTCCCCAGAGCCCTGAGAACACATGCTGTGCTGCTGAAAATCTCCCTTGTGCTGTCACACCGGGTTGCCAGTGGCCAAGTTGGGGTGTCACTGAATTTGTTATTATACCTGCCATCCTTAGCTTCCCATTTTAACTGAGTCTCCCTTGCTCCTGCCTGCCCAGTGTCTTCAACCTGATATTTATTCCACCCTTTTCTCCACCTAGGAAGAAGGAGAGGAAAGAAAAGGAAGGAAAAGCATCAAAGAGATAAAAATATCAAAGAAAAGAATACACGAGGGCTGTCAGGAAAGTATCCAGCCATGCACTAATGATGCAGGGACAACTGTGAACAGTGGCATCCAACGTTCATGGTCTCATGACCTCAAAGAATGACAATGCAGACCCACAGGAAAGGTGAAGCAGCAATGTTTATTAAGAAAGGAAAGACGTAAAAGCTCTCAAAATGAGAGGGGACATCCGTGGAAATGCCCCCTGAAAGAAGGAAAGCTCTCTGACAAGAGGGGGACACCCGAAAGTGGAATGCTCAGTTCTGCAATTTGGGGGCTTTTCCTATATACCTTCTACATGCCTTGAAGCTATTGTTCTGTGCCTGCGGTTAATTTCTAACTTGTTAGGTGTTGCACCCGCTTTGTCACATAGCTCAGACTGAGCCAGGTGACATCTTATCTTGGATCCTAATCCGGTCTTACTGGAAGGGCCATGAACAATGTGTATTATCTTCTCCTGTGGCCCCTGCCATCCTATCGCTGTGTTACATTCCAAGGCATGGGTATCATGACTACTGAGTTCACTGTGGCCCTCTCCCCCTCCTTAACTAAGTTTTGCTAAATATCCTGTATCACTAAGAAATGGAGTCATTTGTGGCTGGATTTTTTCCAGACGGCCCTCATACATCTCTGCTAGTTTTTATCAGTAGGAGAAAAGACTGAATCGTCGCTGTTAATAGCTTTCCTTGCCATAGCAGAGTTACTTTTCCTTTAGCGTAGTTACTTAATATTAAGACTGGCTTTTCAGAGGACTACATTGCCCTTGAACCTATTTGCTGCCTTCAGTAGTTCTCGGCCCTGGTGGAGCAAATGGATGGCCTGCTGAGCTGTGTACAAATACTGATGTCTAATCCAGTGGATCTGTCGTGGAAGTGGGGCACAGAGCTCTGCATTTTTATTTATTTATTTATGTATGTATTTATGTATTTATTTATTTATTTATTTATCTTAACCCTAACCCTAACCCTAATGCATTTTTAAAAGGAGCCTAGAATGTAACCACTCTGTCTAGGGCTGGGAATTACTCTTAGTCTGCAAAGGGTCTCTCGAATATTTTATTACAGACAGAAGGGAGGAAGGGTTGGCAGAACAGAGGGAAGTAAAAGGAGAAAGCAGATATGGCATGGGAGGAAAATAGGAAATGAGGAAAAGAGCTAAAAAGGTTCTGTTTAGACTCCTAGAGAGATTCAGATGTGGAAAGGTCTTCACTATGAGTGAGGCCTGGGGCTGCGTCTTGTTTAAGCCTTGCAGTTATGGCCAGGACTGGAGTCTGACTCTGCAGAACCCAAATGCACTGCTTTTTCACCCAGAGGGTTTTGAACAGTAAACCAAGCTTGAGTCACAGTCCAGCTTCAGTGGAAGGAGGCAGTGGGGGCTTGGGAAGCAGGTGATTCTAACTTGGGAGTTTGCACTCCAAACACAGCCCGTTCTGGTCCATCCTGTTATTCTGGTTGCAGAGCTGGGGTCACAGCCCTACCACCCAGGTCAGGAAGATCCGCTGAGCCTGAAGCAAATGGGGCTGTGGCAGCTGTGTCCCTAGTGTGGGCAGTCACATGAGCAAGGCTCAAGACCACAGCATCTGGTGTCAAGTGTCAGCTCATGTGGGGATGGGTGCCTGGACCAGCCAGAGTACAACTGGCCCAGGGTCCCAGGAGACCCCAACAGCACACTTGAAGCACATAAAGAGGAACATGAAGCAGACAGAAAAGGTTTGAAAATATTCTCCACTAACAAGTGAACTGAGTATAAGAACACGTAAAGCAAATATGCCTTCCCTTCACTCTGCAGCCTGAAGGTAAATTACGATTGATGAGTTTAAGCTTCAAGACCATCTTCCTCTAAACAGCATTTATAACCTATAAACACAATCAAAAGCAAATTGTTGTGATTTAGAGAAAACAAAAGTCTTGACTTTCTAGAATATTAGTAGATAGCATAGATTGAGATGGTTTTCTAATAAAGGTATTGGATGTCTATTAACCATTTGCATGATCTTCTCCTGTCCTCTTGTGGCCGAAGGTGGACATTTGAGAGCCAGTTGTCTGGGGTAGACCTTCTTTATGGCAAAAAACAGAGCAGCAGGGATGAAAGCTAGTGCTCTCATCTCATTAGGACAATACCCAGTCTAGACAGTGCCTTGTCTGGAGATCTCAAGTATTTTGAACTTAAAATGTCTTTGCTTGCCTTGGTAGACATAAAACCTTGGAGAAAGTCCAGGAAAGAAAATTTAAGGGGATAGCACCCCCTGCTGGTAAATTTTAACATCTGTGAAACAAAGAAATGACTAAAAAAGAGACACTATGCAAATAAAGCCTGGTTAATGAGACTTTCATGAGAAATCATGGTTCCTCCCAGCAGGTCCTCTGCCAGTTCCAGAGCTTCGCTTCACCCGGCTTTAACAATTGACCTAAAATTGTTAATCTGTGGGTAATTGTCACCTCCTTTCAATTCTCTAACCTAAGTACCATTAAGAGTAAAATCAATCTCTTCTCTGCCTTTTGGCTAAGATCAAGTGTAAAGTAAAATCGTGCGATGCCCCTGGATACCAATCTCCCATGACCTCTATTCTTTCATTTTTTGAGGTAATGGCAAATGTCATGGTTTGTCCTCCTTGATTAATAGATTATCTTCTTTTCCCAAATTTACATGTCAGGGAACTCTTCTACATTTGCAAAAGAACTTCACCACTACCATGGAAAGCTCCAGTCTACATCTAGAACAAAGACATCCTTATTTAACCCGGGGGAAAATCAAATTACAAATGCATGTTGGCTCAGTTCTTGAAAGGCTCCAATTTGCCATCATGGCTTAGTAGTCCGGATCCTACGAAAACCTCACCATTGTTTGGTTCATGGCCCTGGCCAGCTTCAACCTCACAGTCCTCTCCTCCATGGTTAACCCTCTTCTCCAGGGTCAGTGTTTTGTCATGTCCCTTGGCTGCCTAAGGACTCCCAGGAAGGCATCCACCCTTTCCTGTTCTTCCTGAACCTCTAGCGTAGTTGTTCCTCTGACATCCACTTCCACCAGATTTAAACACATTCAGAGTGGTCCCAGCCCAACCTTCTTATGTGATAGAAAAACATGTAACATAAACAATATCCAAAAGGAATCAAACAGTTCAAAACCTTTCCTTCTTCCCCAAGAAGTAGGCTTAACTTAGGAGAAGGACATGAATGGTGTGAAATGCAAGTGCAAACTAGACTATTTGGGTACAGATCATCTCGCACACTAACCAGTTCCCTTACGTGAACTCTACTGTGTGCGTAGGCTTTGTAGTTTTCCAGTTCTTTTGGTATCTCCACCTTTGCATCCAAAGTCTCCTCCTTTACTTTGGGGTATTTGCTGTTTGAGTGGCCATAGACTTTTAGGCTACTTAAGGGTATTCTAGGAATATAAACTAACAATAATAATAATAAAGCTAGTGTATTTAGTATGGCTTAATTGTATTCATGTACAAAATTAATTTTAAAAGGTGAGCTCTTTTTATGATATGGCAAATCTAAGAAACTGCAAAATTAAGTGGTTTTGCCAGGACACCAAGAAATCTCTAGCAAACAGAGACTTTTTGACCATATTCTGCAAATCCTGGTCAATTAATCAACTGGGATAGAGCTTTATACATCAAAAGAGGCAGAGAGAGAACTGCCTCAGTGTCCCAGCTTTCAGTCACCACGCCTATAAGGTTGCATCAAAGTCACAGAAGCCTGAACTGGAATGGTGGCTCAATAGTTATTCACCTTTGAAAAGTTCAAATATTAAAGCAAACTTTTCTCAAGATGTATCTCTGCAGTTTACGGGGCTGTCTTTTTGTTTTGGGGGGGGTTGGTTTGGTTTGGTTTCATTGCTCTGTTTTGTTCTGTTTGACAAGGAAAACATAATCAAGCAGAGGTTTTCTACCTTGCTCATTAGTATGCAGAGACCCAAATTGCCCATCATCAAGAGGACATATCCCCAGAGAAATGTCCCCAGGACATCAGTTATAAATGGTATGAATTGAAAGGCAACTTTGAGATAGAAAACATTGCTCCTCAAAAAACGAGTTTTTCCTCTACTCCTTTGGCAATAACTAAGTCATGGATTCTTTTGCTATGAAATCAATAGCAGAGATTTATCTTACCATTTCCCCCATTAAGAAGCCATCACTAATCATTTGTCTACATGCATGGATAACAGCTGTGTCAGGGTACTCCTGCAGAAAGAGTATCGTGTATGGGACGGGCATATTCTCAACTCAAGTTGGGTTGGCCGCGGGTGTTATCGATTCACTTGTTAAGCTAATTTACCAACAGAAACTGTTTTCATTATGAAGTACCTATTCACTACAAACATCAACTTTTGCTGGGAGCAGTGTGCTGCTGCCTAAGCTGCAGCAAACAGGTAGGGTACTTGACAGGCAAACACACTGCAAGGGATCCTGGGAAGAACTGCCAAGTGTCATCGCATGCTTTGGCGGGCTTCCTGTCCTCCTCACTCACCAGGCAGATGTTGACAATGTGGGCCAAGCCTTGCCCAGCTGTTAAGGTAATAAAGTCTGGAAGTGCTCAAATCTCTACAAATGAAGCACAAACACGCTCTGTTTATGGAAACAATTAGAACAATAGGCTGCCTGACTCAAAGATAAAAAACCATGTTATTTTTGAAAGCATGTTCATCCCAGGCCCAGCTTGAAAACGTAATTAGGATAATCTGGGTGAGAGTGAGATATAAATGCAGGAATGAGCAATAATCACGAGCATTGTTTGGAACTCTCATTTTTGTATCATTTCCTCGAGTCACCCTTGTGAAGGAGTTCCAAGGGCCTGTTTCATCCATATGATGACATTTTCTCATAGACTGAACCAAACGATCACCATCAAATTATCACCCTGATGCAGAGTAGCCCATTTGTGAAAAGACCAAATTATCAGTGATTCAACTTTTTCCAAGGAATTGAGAAAACTCACAATTAATTCACTGGATGCTGTTTTCGATCTATCTGGTTTCCCTGCTCCATCAGAGACAGGTGTGTTGAACTTGAAGTGTCCTCACTCCAAAGAAAACTCAATCAAAATGTGCTAGTTACTTTTCAATGAAGTTTCCCCCAGAAAAAAATTTCCTATAAACCTGAGATTTTCTTTTAAATCTTAATTACTACAAGAAAAAAAATCTCTGTCCCCCAACATATTCAGTTTAAACTATATAATGCGATACTATAACTAGCTGAAAATTAATTTAATTTAAAAGTAGACAAAGAATTTAGGATATTTTTATTTATTTATTTATTTATTTATTTTCTTTAATTTATTGTTATATTTGATGAGGTTACATTGGTTGGTAACAATTAGACAGTTTACAGATGTACAAGTCCACATCACATCATTCATGCATCGTATTATGTGCCCATCACTCAGTATCAGTTCCCCTTCCATCACCTTATATCTAGTGCCCACTCCCACCTCCCCTGACAACTGTCCCCCCCCCCATCCTGGTAACCACCAAACCATTGAGTGTGTCCATAATGCTGGTGCCCTCTCCCACCTCCCCTCCCTCTCTCCTTCCCCCCTCCTCCCCCTCCCTCAGGCAATCACCAAGCTATTGAGTGTGTCCATAGGTCTCTATGTCTTTGTTTCTTTCAGTTTTATATT
>PVKE010045326.1:0-12658 GCA_004027555.1 Craseonycteris thonglongyai | reverse complement strand
AATACGTTGACCCGAAAAACAATTTGATTTTATATGCCACTTTTTTTTTAAATGGGAACCTTTCTTTGTCGACTATGTTCCATAAGTCCTCTGATATTAAGGATTTTAGCAAAATATCGTTCTTAAGGTTCAAAATTTCTAACTCTAGTTCTTCTGCTTTCCCCTGAACAAGGTCTGCAATACATGCGGCTAGTTCTATGACATTTATTTGGCAAGTAAATGGATTGATACAGAAGGAGACAATTGGCTTGATATTTGTAAACTGCAAAAATCTCTCTTCAAACTGTTTTTGAGGCACTTGCAGGGTCTCAATAAATAATGGCACGTTTAATTCATTGTTACCTAGCATTTTCCTCATATATGGGAAGTGCACGAGAGAGTTGATATGCAGATGTGATATGAACAAAGTCCATTTCGCTTTAAATGCGTTTTACAGAGCTTATCATTTCAGCTATATTTTTGTCTTTTCCCTGCAACTCCAAATTGAAAGAATCTAATTTTTCCATGGTGTCAGCAAGAAAACCCTAATCCACCATCCAGCAAGAGTCTGTTAGTTCATCATAATTTTCATTTTTGTCATGTACAAATGTTTTTATTTTTTCAATTAAGTTCACAAATCTTGTAAGAACTTTACCTTTACTGAGCCAATGTACTTCAGTATGCAGGAAGAGATCGTGTTCTTTATCTTCAGTATCTTCTAACAGGGCCTTGAAAAGTCGGTGTTGCAATGGAGCTGCTCAAATAGAGTTGATTATCTTTGTGACTATTTTCATAACATGTTCAAAGGGCAGTATTTTACGACACAAAGCTTCCTGATGGATAATACAGTGGTAGGACATAAAGTTTGAAAATGATTCATCTTTCCTGCAAAGGGCAATACATCCTTTGTTTTTACCAACCATTGCTGGTGTCCCATTGGTAGTTATCGCAGACAACTTATGCAAAGGCATGTTTATCGACCTGGCATATGTTCTGAAAGTTTTATAAATATCCTCACCTCTCGTCTGTCCTTTCATTGGTAATATTTGCAACAGCTCCTCTTTTACTGTAAAGTTACTAAATACCATTCTCACCATAACTGCCAACTGTGCAGTGTCTGATATATCTGTTGACTCGTCAAATTGCAGAGAGAAGCAGTCACATATTTCCAAGTCAGTCTTTAACTGAGTTTGCAAGTCTTTTGAAATTGCGTGTATTCTTGTGACTGTGTTAGTTGACAACTGTAGGTCTTGTATCACCGACATAATCTCATGCTTATTAGAATATTCCTCAAACAAACAATCGGCAGCAGTCAGAAATGCTTCTTTTAACAATTCACCATCCTGGAAAGGTTTTTTTCTTCTTTGTGAGCATGTGAGAAATTTTGAAAGAAGCAATGGTCGCCTTTTTAGATTTTTCCACATGTCTAGTGAAAACAGTCTGTTGAGTAGTTAAACTTAATTTTAGTTGATTTATTTTTCTCTTTCTTACTTCAGATTTAAGTGGATAATTCGTATCAAAAGTGGTATGACTTGTCTGAAAGTGACGTTCAACATTATGTTTTTTCAGCACTGCACTACTACTGCCACACAACAGGCAGACGCATTTACCTTTTTAATTAATGAAACAATATGATTCCTCCCAGTCTGTGTTAAAATTACAGGTTCGTTTTCTCTTATTTGGTCCACTCATTTTAGGACTAAAAAAATAAAAATAAAAATAGTTATAGAACTACAATATCATATCAAATTGCCACCATAATAATAGATTACCTACCTCGCTTTTAGTTCATTTAAAATCGAATAGATCAAAACACTGTGATCCTAGCTAACCGTCACAACCCAATCAGTCCAGCAACCACAATCAAAATGGCAACTTCGTGTCTCCCGGTTGGGTGGAGGAGAGTTTAAAGAGTGCAGCGGCTAAACAAGACGTGACATGTACAAAGGCGAAAGCTAGGGAAAAACTTATACATACGATATCGCAAACATACCAATGAATATAATAAACCTGTGTAGATACTCAAACAATATTTTAAAATTCTAACAAATGTATAAAAATGAATTTTAGTTTTACTTAGTGTTTATGAAAAACTTCTGATGCAGTCAAATAATGGCGGGCGCACACAAATCGGGCCGCGGGCGCCATGGCACCCGCGGGGACAGGGTTGGGAATTCCTGCTCTAAAGCAAGGGCCCTGAAGTGTCTATAACAGCTCAACCAACCTCTCGGCCAGGGGTCTCCAAACTTTTCAGCCTGCATTAACTATCAAACAGCAGTTTGGGGGCCGACTACACACTTGAGGTCCAAATAAAAAAGAATCAAAACATAGATGTTGTTTTTAATTATTTATTTAATATTATTTTATACAGATAAAAAGGTCTCCACGGGCCAGATGAGAGGGCTCTGGCCCGCGGGCCGTAGTTTGGAGACCCCTGTTAGGCTAAAGACCAGTCCGTCCCACTTAGAACAGTCCAATTCCATAGGGGTCAGGCCAAGGGCTGAACAACTAGTTCTCATAAAGACAGTTAGCCCTCAATAGAGGCGAAAGGCTGAAGCACAACTTTAAAGGTTCAGTCCACTTCCTGACAGGATCATGCCAAAGGCTAACACTGTTTCTATGGAAACAGCCCCATTCCAGATAGAATCATACTGAAGCTAGCACAGCCCAAGAAGCTGCCTGAGATGGTAGGGAGTCAGGTCCAAGTGCTGAATGAGAGCTCACAAACAAGCAAGGCCTTTTAACAGAAAACAAACAAACAAACAAATAAAAGGACCTCTAAGAAGTTCTTGAATAAGGTTCCAAGTGCTTCAGAATACAAAAGGCAGCAGCCAGGGTCTAGGAGAATATTTATCCTTAATCTCCATTCATCTCCTAGTCAGGGAAAAAGGAGTGAGCTCAAAGGCTCTGTAGGTACCAACATCCATTCATTCGCCAGTCCTGTAGCTATTTGGGTATTCTCTGGATCCCAGATGAGCCCCAAATATGTCAACCATAAACAAAATATTGACCACATGTTTCATCAACATGCTTCCAGTATGTACAGTACAGCCATGGTAAACTGCATGCAAATTTCCCAGACCATGAAGGACTTTCTTTGCAGAGGGGGAGGGGTACAGGAGGAGTTGTTATAACCAGAGTTCTGTTATAACCATGTAGTTTTTTGTTCCAATTGCAGTTGACATTCAGTATCACTTTGCTTTAGTTTCAGGTGTAAGGCATAGTAATTAGACATTTATATAGAGAGTTTTCTGTAGAATTTTCATGACCAACATAGAGCATGTCTTGGTTTTCTATGCCATGTTAAGCTACATGATCTCTTAGGTACCTTCAGTTCTTAAAAAACAAAAATGTTTCATTTAAGGGAATTGAGGTTGGAATAAAAGAATTGACCTGGAATTTAGTGAACAATCAATAATAAAATAAAACAATGCAGAAAAGGAGTCATTATTCAGTCTCACTCCCTCGATAGGGTCTACTAAAAATTGACAAGCTCATCCTTGAGCTCTGGAAACACATTCATTCAATGTGTAGTGAACCATATGAAGGATTTACAGTGTTCTAGTGATACAAGTTTATACCCCAATCCAACTGAAAAGGAACTGAAGTTTTTATTCATATTTGTAAAGGCATTTTCATCACAATACTTGAAATAAATTCAGTTACATAGACACCACTATATACCCAAAGGCTGTCTGGAAATTATCCAGTCATGTAATATGAAAAATAGAGGCATTTAAGGCTGAAATTTTTTCTGGACAGCCCTTGTATTTCACACATACCCAATTTACCTTTACATTTTGTCAATTTATTAGAAACAATAATAATAGATATAATAAGAGAATAAGGTAAAGTTTTGTAGGATTCTAACATTAAAAAATTCGGTAAGTTTTCCATGATTAAATATATATACGTAAGAAGAGAATACTAGAAATAGTCACAAGAATACAAATTAGTCGTCTTTTATGCACATCATCTTAGCTAAAATTAAGCATTCCTTATTCCAAAGCAAAAACTACAGCTTAATAATGCATGTGCATGAAAAGTAAGATAGATTTTAATGCTTTTAGGTGTAATTCGTATGTCCCATTTAAGACTTTGAATGACTTTTTCAGATATAATTATATATTCAGAATGCATAAATCCTTTCTCATACTACAAATACAATGCGTTGAATACCCACTTTGTAGGATGGGAATTACTTCTAAATTATTTTCATCATAATGTGGAAAGTAAAGATAAGTTTTTCTTTTTTTCTGGGTGCGGGGGGGAGAGATTCACTTTTAAGTGCTAAAAGCATTCTTGTCATTATGCCTAGGGAAGAACATTTTCTGGGCTATTTACTGTCCTGTTATGTTAAAAGTGGGGAGGATGCTTTTTCTTCAATTCAGTACTAAAAGTTTAGGTAAATTAGTGAAGGCTGATCTGACTAATTTGTCTCCATTTATTTTGGAGATAAATGGTTACATTTTCTTTATGTAAGGTAGAAACTGTTCTCTGTGATGATTTATATTAAATTTATCAAGACCAATACATGCAAAATGTCTCCATCATGATTCATTAACTCAGCTTGATAATACCCAAATGCTGAGATAATTAAAATAGATATATATGGTTTCAAGGAGTGGGGATATGAAAATCCTTAGCCAAAATTCAAATTTTGCTTTTAAGATCCTCTCAAACTCTACTCAAATCAGGAATGTAATATATATTATAAAAGCCCAGAAATCATTAATCCGTTCTCTCAAACTAATATATTAAGCCCTTCCATTAATTTCCAGTTATTGAAATGCTCTTCAAGTCTTTTAATATCATCTGATGGAATTAATGATTTAGTAGTTCTCAATATCAAGTGCACAGACATGAAGTGATTAGATTTACTAACTACTAAGCTAAATGGGTGTTTATATGACTTCAGTGATGGCTTATAAATTTACAAAAGTTTATACTTTCGACATGTAGTCTTTTAATATTAGAGGTCCTGATAGGTAGGTTTTCTAATTTCAGAATGCCAGAAACATCTTAATCTTATTCATTTGTTACTGTTATTTATTTTGTCATATTACAATATATATTATTGACAGTGCATGCAATATTTTATATCCATAGGAAAATACTTACTTCTTATACCTGGAAAAGTATGTTGGAAGTGTTAAGTGGTGACTAGCTTGTAAAAAGTAATTTTTACTCTTCAAAGCCTAATTGTAAGGATGCAAGGAAGCAACCAACTAATAATGCACTCCACTCCAGATTTCTAATAGAAGACATCTAAACTGATTTGTAGCAATGCCAAATAGTATGCATTACCCAGAACACACTTTTAGACTGTTAGATTTGATAGGGGTACAATGAAATATAAATCATAGTATTTTAAATTATTATACATTTGAAATAATTTCATCAAATAAAATCAAGGTGGCTGCAATTCAAAACATTTTTACCCAAGATTGATGTGAAAATTCTAATGTTCATATTATTTCTCTCTGTCAGTTTGACTAGGCATTTTCCTTTCATTCAAAATGCAAAATTGTTGCCTCAAAGAATGCTTTATATTTTCTGGTGCAACCACCTAAGAGTAAAAATATATACCATTGCCTTTTGCTCTGTTTATTTTATAAGGTATTACTATACATTTTATAGCATTCGTACCTATTTATATCTGAATTTAATTTAGATGAGAATTATTTAAATTTTTCTGTAAAAGCAAAATATTTTTAGATGAAAGGAAGTAATTATTATATATGATAATATATAACACAAATTAAAAAAATATGACAGATATTAACTGCAAAGTAAAAATTAATGGTGCTCACACATATGCAAATATATATACATATCTATTCCATCATTATTTTGAATGATACAAATGTAAGACACTGGTAATGTAAATGCTAATATTCATGTTTCATATTAGTTGTGTTTGCATTCTTTGGAATGTGACTAATGGAATCCAGTGAAATTTTTAAATTATATGAAATACAAGATGCACTCAGTTAAGGAACATGAAAGAGATTTCAATTATATTTTACAAACTACAATATTGTAAATAATTGGTGAGACTAGATGCAAAAAAACACAGTAGTGGAGTACTGAAAACTGTGCCTGCATTGTATTGTTCCTAGGGGTATAATAATATCAGAGCAATTTAGGTTTTGAAAATATATCTATATTTTTTTACCTAAGTAAATAGCATGCATCACCACCATGCTATAATAAACGTTCTAATGTGAAATCATTAAGGTATAAAGCATATTTTCAAAAAGAGTACTATAATAGTGTATTGACTGTCTTAACTTGATTTGATAAAATATTATAAGTAGTTTTAATAGCTTTGTTTTACAACTTATGAAACCACACAATATCATGAAATGTTTAATTCAAAAATCTGCATGTTTCAGTTGTACAATGATTGCTCTGTGAAATTGAAAGATAATCCGAACCTAAGGGAAAAAAAATGTGTTTTTGGTTGAAATTAAAACACTTTTGGGATAAATATAAAAATAGAGACGTACTTCATATTTATTGACTTGTGTAGATGCAATTTTAATTTTAATAGCTTTGGCAAAAACCAGTAATGTAGGTGCATACTCTCTCTTGTGTATCAAACACGGTTTTTTTGTACAATAGCTCAAAAATCTCCCTCCACTTCACATGATAAAAGGACAAAAAAGAGGTTTGTTTTTCTTGCAAATGTGGATCCTTGGTCCAAGGCAGGTCCAAGCAAGAAAGTGTGGGTATCTCAGTAGAGATCTATGGCTACCCGCTGGAAGACCTCCAGTCTTCTGCTGTATTGAATTTGAATGAGTACAGTAATATTCATAAATGAATCAAATGTATTAGTTAGTATTAAGATGACCAGAATAACTGTACTTTTTTAGATAAGAGCTGAAATAGATTGGACCACAAAATGAAAAACAACAGATTTGACAGAAGTTATCTATATGGTTTAGGCTGCATAAATATCAGAAATATTACAGCAAAGTAAATAGTAATTATTTGATATAACTTTGCCAAAATAATATAATACAGGGTCCAGGAGAAGTAATGTCCCCTTTTTTATGAGCTGGTAGACTTAAAAAAAGGGGGTGTTACTTCTGCTGGACCCTGTATATTCCCTGAAGAGTGCAAAGAACTTTTCTGAGAATAGGGAAGGAGAGGGGTGGTCCAATTTAATAAGTTAAAAAGAAGAGAATGTCAAAAACGAGAAATTTAAATTAGAGGGTTTAATATTAAGAACGTAGTTCTTCTCCTCCTTCTTCCTCCCAAGTATATGGCTTATAATGTTAGGGTGAGTATAAGAAATATAAGTTTATTCATTAAAATATTTACCTATTGTGCACGTACAAGGTCTAAAGTTATCTTTTTAGCATCTGATTGAAAGTAAATAAATATCATTGATTTTATTTGTGGTTACTGGTCACTAACAGAAAACTCATGGATATAGTGAAGCATCATATCAAGCTTAGGGATGCCAGAGATGCAGGACATCCAGATACATTTGGATTTCAGATCAATAGCAATATGTTTAGTATAAGTAGATCCAAATATTGAATGAGTCACACTTACACTTAGAAATTATTATTTGTAGTTTATATGAAATTAAAATTTAACTGGACATCCTATACTTTTATTGGTTAAATCTGGCAACCGCAGTTAAGAAATATCCTGAAAATAGTTTGGGATGAATGTAAGAACACTCTCTTGGAATACACTCTGTTAACTGTTACATTTGTCTTAACTACAACACCAGAGCTTGTGCAAATCTCCCTATACCTATTGTCTGCTTTATTTCTCATATGTCTTCCATGCTCAATACTCTATGGATCTTATGTTCTCTCCACCACGCCCACTACAATCACATCGTTCCTATCTTTACAAACACACACAGACACACACTCATGCAAGAACTTTTACTCTGTTAGCACAGCCCATACCCTATTTACTATCTTTCTCTTAAATGGAATCGTTAAATTGGCTGTCATTCAGAAATTACATGTAAGTGTTTGGATCAAATACATTTTTAAAAATCTCATTTTTTCCTCCCTATCTTCAGCCATTTTGTAAGTAACATATGATTGGTCCTTTACATTATTGCAGTTTATTTATCTCTATTGTTAATTCAAATTACTTTGCTGTGAAGAAAGAATATTGTTTCAATGAAGACCATACTCCATAATTCTCGATATGTTTTTATGGCACATATTGTCTTAGAAATCTTTTGCAGACTATTCCAAACACAAGTTGTTTGCATGCAAACATCACAGTTATGGTTTATTACACAAAATTTTATTTATTACTTGTTTGTTTCACATCTGTACAAACATTCTAATGCTTCCTCTTTACAAAACTTGATAGCATATTTAACATATAATTATATATGTTCTGAGTATATCTGGAACACCAACTGCCATTTCTAAGAAAACAATTTGAAGGAAAAATATTCATGTGACATTTATAGTACAGTTATGATATCTGCATTAATAAGAGCAAGCAATTAGTTTTATTATTGACCAATTAAAATATACTTACATTACTAGTATAAAATTATATAAAGTTATTTTTTTCAATGACCTGCCTCTCAAATATATGCAAATCAATACAAGAATAGTTAGGAAAACAACTTTCAGGCATTCTCTGCTTCAAAAAGGAAATGCAACATTTATTTCTCTCCTGCTTAAAGTCAATCATCATTCGACACCAGGAATATGAGTTGAACTAATTAAAACTTGAAATATTGAATAAATGCTCACATACATAGGGCTTGTCTAAGGTAAATCAGAATTTATTGACTATTGCATTCAAGTAATATGTAACACTTAATCCCAAATGCTTAAATCCTACACAGCTACCTTATGGAAAATGGCTCATAAACACTGTAACAAGAATACGAACATTACCACTAGGGAAGGTTTTCATGACTTCTCTCACATTTGGATCAATTTATTTTATGGACTGTAGAATAAATATTTTTATATTAGTTTCATCATGTGCTTTTTAAAACAAATTTTATTTTTATTGTTTTTGAAAGAGAGAGAGAGAGAGAGAGAAGGGGGAGGGCCCAGAGCAGTCTCCACATTTGCATGTCATTATTTTTCAGTGTAGTTTCAATCCACAGGTGGGCATGGGGCTGAGCAGGGCAGGAACCAGGCAGGAGGCCTCCCATATGGGAAGCACTCCCAGGGCAGGAGCTGAACCAGGGGCCTCCCATATGGGAAGTCTGCCCTGGCATAAACCGAACTGGGGCCACACCTCAGTTCAGCATATGGGTCCACACGGGCCAGGGCCAGGACTCGATCCTCAGACCCTAGGGCTGCAAGACAAGCTCTCAACCTTCTGAGCCATCCTGGCATCCCCATGAATGACTTTTTTAGTCGTCATCTATGAGTTTCTGGAATAAGATGTATTAACGTATAACTGGAATAGTCTTTGCTAATAAATAAACTTGACATCATTTATTATTAATAATTTAAGATTCTAAAACAGCTCTTGATTTGAAGGCCCTAACCTGCTTATAAGAAACTCCCAGAATTTATAAAAGGAGAAGTTTGTAATGCTAGCATTATTAATTTTAAATTGAAAGAACAATTTCTATTTCTTGTAAGATATATTCAAAAGAGCAGAATGGGTTAAAACTGAAGTGTGAGTGTTTTTCCAAGTGAGTTCTTGCACAAGGCAACTGTGTCCTATTTTCCCAATCTAAATAAATACAGGTTTCCTACTTTATAGAATAGCAATGGTTATTACCAAGCTCATTTCATTAGCATAAATAGGCCAAGATTATTGATGACTGGCATTGGCTACATTAATTGATCATTAATAATTCTGTATGTTTTTAATAGTGTCTGTGGCCATATACCAAAAGGCACTTTCTCCATCTCCTGAAAGGAGAATCTATAAGTCTGATAAATTCTTTATAAAACTAAGAAAAGTTAAAAGTCATACTGAAGGCAATGGGCTCGTTCTCCTTTGTACTTCAGTACATGCCAAGTTCAGCCTATAAATCAAACTTTTGAAGAATAATAATTTTAGAAATGCCCCCCACCACTGGGAAAAATAGGAAAATGTTTTCTTTTACATTTTAAAAGCCAAATATAAATAATGCCGCTTGGAGTATACTTTACATCACCGTACTCCTAGCATGATATAATAAAGAAGAATGAAATAATGAGAAGTTCAGCTGCTTTTCATGTACATGAATTACATGCCCCAATCAAAAGACATAAATAAGAGGGCTGAATGGATAAGAAAACAAATTCCTTACATATGCTGCCTACAAGAGACTCACCTCACGTGGAGAGACAACTACAAATGGAAAGTAAATGGATGGAAAAATTATTTCATGAAAATAAAAACAAAGAAAAAAAGCTGGGGTAGCGATACTTATCCCGTACAAAATAGACTTTAAAACATGGGACACCATACAACACAATCACCATTTCATTGATGATATTCCCTATGACTTATGTGTTCTATGCCTGGGAATTTCAACCTCTTATCCCCTTTCAACTTTTCTACCCTTCAAGAAGTTTTCATTTATAGTTAACATTCAGTATTATTATATATTAATTTCAGGTATACCTCATAGTGTTTAGACATTTATATAATTTAGGTATATAAATGTTGAATCACTGTGGTATACAGCTTTATTTTTAATACAAATCTTTACAAAAATAAAATGTGGAATAAATGTTTTAAATACCTTTACTCTGCATTTGGTCAATAGTAAGCCAAATTCTGAACTTTCAACCTATTAGGTAACTCATATATTTCCCAGTTATTGGCTTGGGAAGGCCAAATGATGAATTATTCAAGACAGTAAGTTGTGTTTGTTTGTTTTTAAAATAAATGTATGAGTTACTACCTGGTATTCCCCTAAAACACAGCATTGAAAATCTTCATGGTACAACTGGATGCTACTGAAAGAACAAGAGAAATAGAGATCAAAACAAATTTACAACAACCTCTTATTCTTTTTCATGAGAGTTTGGCTTTGAAAACTAATCAAGTGACCTATATAAGACCTCTGTTATGTGAAATTTGCTGTCAAAGATTAACAGATATATTAAACAAAACTGACTGGAAATTTCTGTATAATGAACCCTCAGCTCAGCTTTGGGATGCACTGAGGAAAATGTCTATAAAATATGCATTTGTCTTTAAATTGATAAAGGTTAGAGAATGATAGGGAGCATCACCAGATCACATTTAATCACATCTACGGACTTGGTATCTGAATTTCAGAAGACTGGGAAGCCTCTATTTCTGGAAATATATATTATAGATCAGCCAATAAAATAAATATGAGTTAATAGGTAGTTCTCAAAGCAATTTAAAGGTCAAATAAGTGTAAGCATTTAGAGTGAAGGAAATTGTCCAAATGATATTGTTTCACCTCATAAGAACACATTTTCTCTCTGAGACAAAACAAACACATTACACTGTAACCATGAGCTTCATTTCATTATGCTGGAACTGTATTTCCATATACTGCCATTTTTCTCCCTCCTTCTCAACAATTGCAGATGGTAACAGTTCTTGTAGGCAATTTTCAAAGAGAGTTATTAGGGAACCTTTCTCTGTAATAGATTCTTTTTTTAATGACATTTGAACATGCTACATTTAAATTATTGTTTTAATTTATTGTTTGAGAGAAGGAAGGAAAGAGAGAGAGAGAAGGGGGGAGGGCCCAGTGCAGTCTTCATACTTGTACATCATTAGTTGTGACATGGTTTTATTCCACACAGGCGGATGTGGGGCTGTGCGGGACAATAACCCAACTTCTTGCAAGGCAAGAACCTATGCCACCATCCCAGTGGTTACCAGTTTTGCCGCAATTAGCCATACGGGTTTGTACAGGCAGGGGCAGGATTCAATCCTCAGACCCTGCTCAACTGCTGAGCTGTCCTGGCATCCCCTGTAATATATTCTTTCCTCACACAGAAAGA
Organism: Craseonycteris thonglongyai; assembly: GCA_004027555.1. Classification (NCBI taxonomy): domain Eukaryota; kingdom Metazoa; phylum Chordata; class Mammalia; order Chiroptera; family Craseonycteridae; genus Craseonycteris; species Craseonycteris thonglongyai. The sequence continues at coordinate 734 of PVKE010045326.1, read as the reverse complement.
TTAACTATACAACTACATCACATTTTCCCTGTAGAAGACTATTGTGATATCCACAGGGTATTTTGGTGCTGCATGAGGATACTGTATTTCCCTAGAAATATTAATTTCTTCAAAGTTAAATGTTATTAACAAGTTACAGAAGCCTTCAGAGAATGTTGTTTTAAGTGTAATTAATTTTAACTCCATTAATTCACAATGCATATTATTTTGAGAACGCACTGAGCTAATCTGTACTTGTCTCATACTATCTCTTTGGGAAATAGTTTGTTAGGCTAATTAAATGATGTTGGTATTATTATTATTTTTTTTTTAATTGTATGGGCTGAAAACTTTTTTAATTTTCAATATAATTCAACAAGGTATACAAGTAGGACTCTATAAATATACCCCTTATAATAATTGTATTTATCACAAATACTACCAAAACCCTCTGAAAAACAAGATACAAACACATTGTAAAGAAATTCTCAGTTTTAACAACTACAAAAGCAATAGCAATAGTTACTTGGTTGAAAAAATGAAGGGCAATGTAATATAAATCCTAATACTGCACAAAGTTGTTTTTTGAGGATGCAGTCTTGAGTTTCCTAATACAAGGTAATAAAACTTATTCTATACAATTTAAAGTCTAAAGCTAGAGCTCTAAAAATAAAAAAATTAAGCAGATGAAAAGTAAGTATGTAGAAATAATGGTATAAAATATGATTTTTATACAAAATGTACCATTCTTCAAA
>PVKE010045325.1:0-12658 GCA_004027555.1 Craseonycteris thonglongyai | reverse complement strand
TGTTAGGCGGGCAGCAGCCTCCTACATCTGGTGCTTACTGTGTGTTGTTTTTTTTTAAAGATTTTTTTTGTTTGTTTTTTTGTTTTTGACAGAGAAAGAGAGAGAGATACGGAGAGATAGAGAGAAGGGGGAGGACCCAGAACAGTCTCCATAGTTGCACATCATTGGTTTTTCCACATAGTTTCATTCCACAGGTGGGCGTGGGGCTGCACAGGACAGGAACTGGGCTGGGGTCTCACCCCAATGAGAACTGAACTGGGGGCACTCCCCAGTTCAGCATATAGATCCACACAGGCCGGGGCCGGGATTCGATCCGCGGTCCCCAGGGCTGCAATGTGAGCGCTTAAGCCACTGAGCCATCCCGGCTTCCCCTTACTGTGTTTCTTGATGGCATCATTTTCTCTTGTGCTTGATTAAATCTTGTGTTTTGTGCAGTCGCAGTAGCATGTTCTACATGCTTGTAGCCTAGGAGCGATAGGGTGTGCCACCTAGCCTAGGTGAGCTAGACCATGTAGGTTTGTGTGAGCACATGCTCTGAGGTTCGCACAACCACAAAATCACCTAAAGATGCATTTCTCAGAATGTACGTCCATGGGTAAGTGGTGCATGACAATACAACAAGAGGCTTCTCCAGCTCTCAGGGGAATCTGCTGGCCCCATCTCACCTAGGCTGACCCAGGGCACAAAGGGTCGTTTATCCCCTCAACACTACCCAGGAATGCTTGTGACCTAGGGCAATCCTGAGTCCCTGTATCTTTGACTCTGGACATGTCCAAGACTGGATCGCAGGAGGGTTGGAGCAGGGTTTTGGGCCACTACAATTGATCCTTTCCCTTTTTTTTTTTAAAAAAAGATTTATTTTATTGATTTTGACAGACAGAGACAGAGAGAGACAGAGAGAAGGGGGCGGGCCCAGAGCAGTCTCCATAGTTGACATTAGTTTTCCATATAGTCTCACTCCACAGGTAGGCGCGGGGCTGTGCAGGGCAGGAACTGGGCCAGGAGCCTCCTGCATAGGCCCCGGCAAGAACTGAACTGGGGGCACATCCCAGTTCAGCATATGGGTCCACATGGACCGGGGCCGGGATTCGATCTTCGGGCTCTGGGGCTTCAAAGCGAGCGCTTAACCCACTGAGCCATCCCAGCTTTCCTGATCCTTTCCCTTTTACGTAGTCCCTGTTGAGCCCAGTTACCAAAGACCAGAAAAGGGTATAAGTCTAAATGGCTGGAGCTCAAAGTCATGAGACTCCCTCCAAATCTCCTCTGGAGGAAAAGAAAAAGAAAATTCTATGAGAACTTTCTCTATAACCAAGAGATGTTAGTTCCTGAGTCTTCTGGAGCTGCCTGGAAAAGCTTCCCAGGACACTGATGTGGACCACTGACTCCAGAGGTAAGAATCCCTTCTACAGATTTGTCAAAGCACAAGCACTGTCAAAATGAGAGGCAAACCAAACAGGGCTGACAGACAATTCCCAATTTTTAGAAGGGGATCAGTTTGTTGTATGAACTGTCAAGAAGAGCCATCACACTGTTTTAAGATGACACCTCCAAATAGCATTTTGCCCCTTTGTTCATTGCTAGAATAGACATGTAACATTTTATGGTTTTCAGGACTTCATTTCTTAATTTCCCCTTCAGCAGGTAGTGAGGCAACATGCCTGCCTCAGCTCACTCTACAGGAAGCTACTTGGCAGTTCATTCGATGATGCCCTTTTCCTTTGACCAACCACGCAGAGATGCAACCAAGCTTCCAAAACATCTCACCAGCCCCAGCAACAGCCTCAAGAAGCCCCTACCTGTGGCTGCCTGCCCTACAGCAGAGCTCTGGTAACTGGAGCTTCTACCAAGCATCCCCCAGAGGCCCTTCTCCTATGGCTCGGCTGCCAATATATTGTGTAGAGATTCTTCCAGGATGAAATTAACTCAACTCAGGACTATGAATGGCAGGCTCTGAGTTTATCTATGTACACTGATAGGGAATTCTTTCTGGAGAAATGCACAAATTGATACCAACGCATTTCAATTACCAACACAGACCACATAACTTACATTGAAGGCTAGAAAGAATATTATTAAAAGTATAAATTATAAAACAATGTAACAATGTACATAGGTTGTAAAACAATATATAAATTTTAGTTTTAAAAAATGCATATGTATTTTAATACATAAGAGACACTGGAAGGGTTTAAGCCAAATAAATAATGCTATTCCTTGGGAGATCGGATTGAGTGACCTATTTTCTTTTTGTGCTTATATATTTTCTCAAGATTTTCTATAAGAAAAGTATTTAAGCAATTAGCAAAACGTATTTTACAAATTAAATAGCTGGGATCCATCGAATTCTCTCCAGGCCCCCTCATCTCTATCCTGCACTAAAGCTTCTCCTCTCACCTCGGCCGAATGCTTCAATCCATCAGCGCTGCTTCCTGTGGATTCTGTTCCAAAATCTCTCTCACATCCTTCTCTATTACCACACGATTATCCCAGCAGACACTGTGTCTTGCCTGGGCTTCTGCAACAGATTCCTAACTAGCCAACTTAAATCCACGTTGGTTCCCTCAGATCTTTTCCCTACACTACAACCAAAGTGATAGTCTCAATCTGTAAATCAAGGCAAGTCTCATCATTGCTTGAAATCTTCAATAACGTTATGCTAAGCAAAATAAATCATGTAGAAAAAGGCAAATACTTTATGATCTCACTTATATGGAGCATATATAAAAATAAAAAATAAATAAATAAAGCTGAACTTGTAGAAATAGGGAATAGATTTCTGGTTACCGGGGGCTGAGGATCTAATGTACAGAATGGTGACTATTATTAACCATATTATATTATTAATATATACCTGAAAGTTAGTAAAAGCATAGATCTTAAATGTGATCCCCACCCCAAAACCTAGTAATTATGTGAGGGGGTGAAGGTGTTAACTACATTTATTGTGGTAATCAATTCACAATATATACATGTATAAAATCATCATGTTGTATCATTTAAACTTACACGCTGTATATAAGTCAGTATATGCATATGTATGTCAACAATAACTCAAAAAAGCTGGATAAACAAACCTTCAATAGTTTCTCTTATGAACTGAATTGTGTCCTTTCTCCCCCAAATTCATGCGTTGAAGCTCTAATCTCCCAGTGGCTTAGAATATAACTAAATTTGGAGACAGGGCCTTGAAAAATGTACTTAAGGTTAAATGAGGTCATAAAGGTAGGTCCCTAATCCAACATGACTAGTGTCTTTAGGCATTAGTTTGCTCCGGCTACCATAACAATATACCACAAACTGGATGGCTTAAACAGCAGGCATTTATTTTATCACAGTTCTGAAGGCTAGAAATCCAAGAACAAGATTCCAATCAATTCAGTTTCTGGTGAGAGCTGTCTTCTTGGTTTGCAGATAGATAGCAGGCTTCTTCTTACTCTATTCTCACGTGGCCTCTCTTTTGTATATGGGTGGGGACACAGGTGGGGAGGGAGGGAGCTCCCTGGTGTCTCTTCTTATAAAGACGATAATCTTATTGGATCAGTGCCCCAAATGACGTGTGACTTCATTTCACCTTAAGTTACTTCCTTACACCAAATATAGCCCTACTAGGGTTTAGGGCTTTAAGATATGAATTGGGGAAGCGGGGTATACATTCAATCCATAACATACTTAATAAGAATGAATAGACATCGAAGATGTGTGCAAAGAGAGAAAAGGGGATGTGAGGACACAGTGAGAAGGCAGCTGTCTGCAAGCCAAGGAGGAGAGAAGCTTCGAGAGAAACCAACCCTGCCAGCCCCATGATCCTGGACTTCTAGCCTCCAGAACTGTGAAGAAATTTGTTTCTGCTGTTTAAGCCACCCAGTGTGTGGTATTTTATTATGACAGGCCAAGCTGACTAAGATAAAGATTTCCATTCCTGACTTGATTTAAAAGGCTCTGCACGAAACCACACACCCCCACCTCCCAGGGTCACCCTCTCAAAACAACTCTTAACTTTCTGAGAATTGGTCAGGTTGGGCCTTCCCTCAATTCCTCATTGCTCAGATGCTTTTCTGTATCATATGACCTTGTGTGAGCTGAGTTGTCTGCCTGAACTGTTTTTCAGATGTCAGCTCATCACCAGCCTTTCCTGACCTCCCCACCCCAGCTTAGGTCAAGCTCTACTGTTCTGTTCTCACAGACTCACGTTCCTTTCTTTCAGATCACTTATCACAGTAATAATGATTTTTTGAATAAATTAGTGAAGGTATGAACACACCTGTGTTACTCTCAAGGGCTTGCAAATACGCACGTATCCAAAAACACAGTCAAGCAACGGTTACAGGGGCTATGACAAGTTAGATCCCAGGATATAAGCTGGCATTACCATGGTCTACCCACATCCCATTGCATATCCCAACAACCTTAGGGAAATGAACAGCTGGGCTCCTGGGTTTTACTCTATTTAGCAATTTTTAACTGTCATAAAGACAAAATAATTTCATTTGTTAAAGATTTATTTTATTGTTTTTGACAGAGACGGGGAGAGACAGAGATAAGGAGGAGGGTCCAGAGCAGTCTCCATAGTTGTACATCATCAGTTTTTTGACATGGTTTCATTCCACACAGGTGGGCAGGGGCCTCATAGGGTGGGAACTAGGCTAGGGGCCTCCCTCATGACAGGCAAACCCCCTCGAGCTGGGAGCCAAACCGGGGGCCTCCCACATGGGAAGCTTGCCCCGGTGAGAGCTGAATGGGGGGCCACACCCCAGTTCAGTACATGGGTCCACATGGGCTGGAGCCAGGACTTGATCCACGGATCCCAGGGCTGCAAAGCAAGCACTTAACCCACTGAGCCATCCCGGATTCCCCAATATTTTCATTTTTTAAGATGTCACCACTGATTGTTTAGAAGTGTTCAGAAAAGACACAGCTTTTCTTATAGCAAACTGTAATGATGATTAAGTTGATTAAATAATCTGGATTAAAGATCCAATTTTTTTAAATCTGTAATGATTCTATCTTAAGTTGTTTTTTCCACCTGATGTTGTTAATCAGTGTCTCAAAAAAAAAATTAACACAACACTACACTATACAAGGGAAAAATAATGGGCATCAGACTTTCAACCTATCTAAATTTCATTGAAAGAGCTGCTTGATTCTATTATTACACTGAAAGAGACTATCTCTGTAGAAACAATGAAATTTCATTCCATTGTGCTGCTTTTCACAATGTATTAAAAACTATACACTGGTTATCACAATAATAAAAAAAAATTGCATTCTACTAACTGAATCTGAAATAGAAATTAAAATCTGAAAACCGACTGCAATAAAGTTATTAAACTATTATTCATTAAAAAGAAGCTATAGACAAACTAACATATCAGACCAACTGTATTCATTTCCTGTGGCTGTTGTAACAAATTACCATGTAGGGCCTACCCAGATAATCCTCTGTAAACTTCTCTTTTCAAAATCCTTCACTTAGTCACATTTTTTATTTTTGTCATTTCAGGTAATATTCGCTCTTTTATCATATATAAGGTAGTATTCACAAGTGCTAGGAATTAGGAAGTGAATATATCCTTGAGGGGCCATTTTTGTCTGACAACCACATCAAACCTACCACCAATGACCAATCAGGGGTCTCCAAACTACGGCCCGCATCTGGCCTGTGAGGCCCTCTCATCCAGCCTGTGGAGACCTTTTTATCTGAATAAAATAATATTAAATAAATAATTAAAAACAACATCTATGTTTTAATTCTTTTTTATTTGGACCTCGAGTGTGTAGTCGGCCCCCAAACTGCTGTTTGATAGTTAATGCGGCCCGCGGGCTGAAAAGTTTGGAGACCCCTGACCAACAGAAACACCCAACAAAACATTTAAAAATCTGTTTGAAGACATCAGAAAGCTACCAAGGCAGCAGGGACCTAAGAAGCCAAGACTATGAAGAAAAGCTTAATGCAATGAGGTGAGCCAAACATTTGGGTCACATTTTCTTTTTTGGCATTTGCTGTTTTGCAAGCAGCTGCTGGGAGTTTTGGGAACACTAAGGTAGAAAATGCCTGAGGAGATACTCTACACATCAGCTGTGGACCCTTAAAAGGGCTAATCAGCCTAGGAATGAGGACCAACCGGAAAGAAACCAGCCCTCACGCACACTGAATGAAACCTAGTAAAGAAGTGACTCCAGGAAAGCAAAACTAAAAGTGAGAAAAGAAGTTTACAGTTCATATATCCAGTTAGGGTCTTATGTCCAAAATATATAAAGAATGATTCCAAAACCAATTTTACAAAGGCAGACTATCCAATAGGAGAATGGTCCAGAGTCCTGAACAGGGAGCTTTACAAAAGAGGCCATTCAGACAACCAATAAGCATATGGAAAGATGCTCAACTTGTAAGTCATAAAGGCGATAGAATAAAAAACCAATACATCCAGATAAGAATGACTAAAATTTTTAGCAACTGACAATACCAAAGATTGGCACAAATCTGAAGCAATGAAAACTCTCCTACACTTCTGGTTGGGTGCGAATTGGTACAATCACTTTAGAAAATTGTTTGGTAGTGTCAAATAGATACATGTCGCACACATGAAAAATTACAATTCTAGGAATATGATTAACAGAAAGGCAAACACATGTGCACCAAAGGACCTGTGGAGAATGTTCATTGCAGCATTGCTCATAATAGTAAAAACTGTAAAGTAAGTTATTGGTAATCAGTCTAAACATGGAGATGATATAAATTGTCTATTTCTACAAAATATGACAGGCTACTGAGGATGCTTTATGTACACTGTAATTCCATGTATGATTTGATTACTTAAGTCATTAATATTTGACAGTTTGATCATTCCTGCTGTCACAAATTAGAACATTAAAACTTCTCATCATGTTATAATTTTTAAAATTTACCTATAGAAGTAACAAGTCCATCCTGAAGCCTTCTACCATGCCATAAATAAGAAGATATTCAATTATTTTATAATGAAGTATAAACTTATCTGTCTCTTCGGTGAAGGTCATTGCCACCTCAGACTAACACTAATGCCTTTCTGTTCCAAAATAAAACTAACCAGAATAGTTGGGTTGTGTTCTGAAGTAGTTTATTGTTTAGTAACCATTCAGTGCTTTAATAGCACATGAAGTTGAAAATAAAATTGGATATATAGATAATTTTTTTTTTGACAGACAGAGAGAGAGAGAGAGAAAGATACAGAGACAGAGAAAGAACTGAACTGGGGGAACTCCCCAGTTCAGCACATGGGTCCACACAGGCCGGGGCTGGGATTCGATCCTCGGTCCCTGGCGCTGCAAATTGAGCACTTAACCCACTGAGCCATCCTGGCTTCCCCAAGATAATTTTTTTTAATCTGTAAAACAACCAAAATATCCATCAATCGTAGAAAGGAAAAATAAATTGTGACATATTCCTACCTTATAATAATGCAAATAAATAAACTATTACTATCCATAACTGTATAGATGAATCTCACAAACATCCTGCTTAGCAAAAGAAGCCAGACACAGAAAGGACATATTGCATGATTCTCCTTATTTAAAATTCAGAAGCAGACAAAACTCATTTATGGAATAAGAAGTCAGGAGAGTGGTTTGGGGAGGAAGACAGGTAGTGAATTGGAAGCGATGTGAGGAAGGCTGCCAGCAGCATTCAGTTTCATGATTGGGGTGGTAGTTAAGTGAGCATGTTCACTCTAAAAATTCATCGATCTCTATGTTCAGGATTTCTGTACTTTTCAATTGAGAGTATTTATAAAGTAGTATATTTTAATTGAAAAAAATTAAAAACGCTCTAAACATCTAGATCTGGATTTTCTCAGGGGAAACCATTTACTAAGTAAAAGAAAGGCAACAAGGATTATTGTCACTCTTTTCAGAGTAGCCGAGAACTCTCCCCCCATCGGTATCTCTGATTAAGACTGACACTAAAGTGCACAGTGCTGCAGCAGCCACCTGCTATACTTAGTGGCGTCTCTGACATTGCCAAGGAATTAGTGTCCATGCTTCATTAATACTGAGAAAGCACTGAAAATACCTCCTTCTGGTCCAAATCCAACTGCCCACCCACAGTAACGCAGATGCTACTACCTGTGCCCACCTTGGCCCAGAGCCATCATTCCAGACTGCAGGCCCAGCTCCTGTGACCTTGCTCCTCATGACCGCTCAGGAATTCAGCAAACAGATAACTGCACCTCTGCCCCAAACTTAGGTGGAGACATGCACGGTTGCTTTAAGAAACAAAACCAACAGTTGCCTTAGGTTTGCCTCAGGGTAGTTCATGAGGGACTGGAGATAACAGGGGACAATGACTGAATAAAACTAACTGAAAGAGAAATTTTTAACATTGCCACCTCTGCTTTGTTCATCCTGAGACCCAGCCTCTCTACTGGATGTGCTTGGAGTTTTGCAAATATAGAATGTACTACTGTTTTTAAAAATATTACTGCAAGTTTATGTTGGGAACAATGATCAAAGTGGAAGGTCACGTGTTAGCATTTTATCACATCTGTGTGTAGAGGTTTAAATGGCTCACACAGGCTTATAATATGGCCCTGTAGCTGATTTCAGCTTGATTCTTCAGGACTAAAAGAACAGTCAGGGGTAACCTTACAGTCAGAACCATCATGACAATCAAACCGCAAGGCAGTGTGGTCTGTGCTGCTGTGAGCACCCATCTCCATCCATTTCCCTTCACTTCCCTTTCAGGAGATGACAAGCACAGGGGAATTCAGTTACTTGTCACAAAATCACCTAGCAAACCTTAGGGCAATTTAGAAAAAATAAATTTAAATTTAGGTTTTTTTTCTTTTGTTTCCTAGGGAATAGCAGCAAGACCCCCTAATACTCAATGTCAGCCTCTGAGAAATGGGTACAATCCATGGCTTCAGGTCTCATCTCTGGCTAGGTATCCAGAGAAGGAGATCCAGAGACAGTAGATTTCTTTGGAAGAGAAAGAGTCCAGTGAGGTTCTAAGAAAAGTGTAGATTTGGGAGGAGTCTATGCAAGAAGAGGAAGCTGGGGTATGGTGGGTCTACACCTATTCCTCCATGTTTTCAGCTCTGCAAGGGTGCTTTCATTTAGTACCCACCCCAGATCAAGAGCACTGGGTCTATCTTTGTATTTTCATTAAAGGCCCTGGGATACAGATTCCCGGATAGATAGGAGACAAACATTGTCAGCTGATTATCTACTGCCTTCATTCTCCAAACAAGATGATAATGAGCAACACCCAGCCATCCGTACCCTGTTCTCAGCCCCTGCCTTTGGCAGCCGTTCACTCATCCAACAGGAATATGCTGAACATCTGCTATGTGTCAGGCACTGTGCTGGGCACTGGAGTCATAGCACAGAGCAAAGCAGACAAAGATCCCTGCTCTCATGAAAAATTTTACTCCATATGATTCTATTTATACAAAATGTCCAGAAAAGGCAAGCTATAGAGAAAGAAAGATTAGTAGTTGCCTAGGGTTGTGGGGGTTGAAGGAAAATGGGAGTGATTGCTAATGGGTAACAGAGGTTCTTTTTTTTTTTTTTAAAGATTTATTTTATTGATTTTTGACAGAGAGAAACAGAGACAGAGAGATACAGAGAGAAGGGGGAGGGACCAGAGCAGTCTCCATAGTTGACAGCATTAGTTTTCCATATACGTAGTTTTCACTCCACAGGTGGGCACAGGGCTGCGCAGGGCAGGAACTGGGCCGGGAGCCTCCCACATAGGTCCCCGGCAAGAACTGAACTGGGAGCACTCCCCAGTTCAGCATGTGGGTCCACATGGGCCAGGGCTGGGATTCGATCCTCGGTCCCCGGGGCTTCAAAGCGAGCGCTTTACCCGCTGAGCCATCCCGGCTTTCCCAGGTTCTTTTTAAGAGTGATGAAAATGTTCTAAAACTGATTGTGGTGAAGATTGCACAACCCCAAGAATGTATTAAAAACCACTGAATTGTATACTTTCAATAGGCAAACTTAGTATGTGATTTATATCTCATTAAAGCTGTTGTATTACAAAATTATAAGGGCCAAATCCAAAACTTTCAACCCAAAGCTCCATGCTATTTTCACAGGACCAGGCTGCCTTCTATATACCGTATAAGGAAGAATATAAATGATACCCAATGAGGCTAAAAAATAAATTATTTGGAAAGACCTTTAAGTGTCCAACTTATTTGCTAAAGTACCCCTTTAAAATATTAGGCACATCAACGATTACATTACTCAGGATGGGCCAGGTCACAAATGCAAAATCTCAGTGGCTAACGAATAGAAGTTTCACACTCAAGATATGTCCACCTGGGATTGACTGGTTCTCTGCTTTCTCTCTGACTTGTCCAGACTGACAGAAACCACCATCTGGAGCTCTGCCAGTCTCCAGTGGCACAAGGAAAGAGAGAGAGCCTACTAGTGATCACGTGATCCAGCCCAGAAGTGAAGTAACACTTCTCCTAACTATTCAGCAGAGTAGTCACACGGCCCCACAAACACCAGGAGGCAGGAATCACAGGCCTGAAAACCAGAAAGCTCTGCATATTCAGTAAATAGCACGAATGTTTGCACAGGGACTTAGGGCATAATGTGGCTGAGCGTGGATTGTGAAGCAAGCAGGTTTGGTTTGAATCCCAGAGCCTGTGGCTCACTAGTTAGCCATCCCCATATCACCTTGGAGAAGTTAACTTGACCTCTTCCTGCCTTGATTCCTCATCCATAAAATGGAGATCACAGTATTGAGCTCATAGGTTAGAATATTTCTATCTGTAAAGAACTTAGAACAGTACCCAGTAAGTGCTAATATCATAAGTGTTACATAACCTGCATTAATTTGGGGGGAAAATTAAAGGCAGTTTAAAAATTTTGCAGATAATTAATGAATGGATGCTGTGTGAAGTATTAGCACAACATCGAACATATACAAAGTAGATACAAATAATTGGTAGCCATCACTAACAGACAATCATGAGGCCCAGGCCCTGCCTGGCCTGGCCTCAAACCAGCTGCCTGGTTTCTTGGCCTCTAGCTTTCTTTCTTATCATTCAGTGAGGGGCTGTAGGAGGTGACTTCCAAGATTCTCTAGCCCTACAAGATTGGCATTGTTTGATTCATGGGTCACTGATTTGGCCTGAGAAGGTATTTTTCAGTATTTACTCTTTGTTCTTTGACTATCAAGAATGATCCTCCCTTTCAAATAAAAAGGGCACTAAAACATTCCCTACCGAGTTTGGAAAGGGGAGCCTCACCTGGACTCTCCCCTCTAGGCAGGCCTACCCCAATCCTACTAATCTGGAAGAACACCCACTTGCTTCCCGTGGACCACCAGGAAGTTACCAGGGGAAAGGCTGGTCCCTGGGTACACTTCAAAGGAAGTGCCTCCTCGCATCCCTGGGTGAGGACTTCAGAACCCTCCACAAATGCCCCACATACCACTCAGAAGCGCCCTCCTGCCTTCAGCTGCTCACCGCTGTCCTGGGTGGGGACAGCACCTGCGTGTTGAAGGGATGGCAGCTATCACCTTGCCTAGGGTTCCAGTATTGCGTCACTTCTGGGCGAGAGCACACGATCACATGGTTCATGGGGAACCAAACAACCCCAGAAACCTTTCTGTTGTCCAGTCTGGCCTTATTCGGGGGTCAGAAACAGGAAGACAAATTAAAAATCAGGAAGCTGTTCTGTGAGGGGGGAACAAAAGCTCTCACTAAAGCTTTACTGGGTAGGGAGCCATTCGCAGTGTTTCCACCTCAGTTGAACATATGGAATACGTGAATAAAAATGTTTGTGTGCCTAGGAAAATCTTTCAGTGCTGCTGTCTTTCAAACATTAATGACCATGTCTCATCATTTTAGTCTCAGTAGCTGAGGACCCCCTTTTTAGGTGCCATGAAAGCTACCTTCACCAACGTAATTGATCACCTTAAACCCTTTCTGCCCGTGAGGACGGTGTCTCTGCATATGCTCTCATTCTGCTTTATACTCCATATGAATTTCTCCCTCTGCACCTGTGTTATCATCTCCCATGGAGATGCCATGTCCTTGGGGACGGGCTTCAGGACAGGCCCACCTGCAGAATAAAGCTATCTTTAAGGTTCAAGCCAAAAGCCATGGATGGGAGCCCTCTTGGAAGTGTGTGTCCAGCCCCAGCCAAGTCGTAGATGACAGTAGCCCTGCCGATTTCTTCACTGCAACGCCACAGAAGCAGGACCACCCAACAAAGCCACTGCCAAATTCCCAACTTGGAGTAACTGTCTGAGATAATAAATGCTATTGTTTTTCATAAGCTGCTACGTTTGGGGTAATGTGCTATACAGCAATAGCTGACTAACGATAAAGTACCACTAACGATAAGTAATAAAGCAAGTTTAATCAAATGTTGATAGTAGAATTTAGGTGGTGGGTGGACCTATGGGTGGTCACTGCCAACGGGTGTTCTTTCAACTTTGCTGGATGTATGAAAATGTCCATTATCTGGGGAAAGCCGGGACGGCTCAGCGGGTTGAGCGCTCGCTTTGAGGCCATGAGGACCGAGGATCGAATCCCGGCTCCGGCCCAGGCAGGACCCACGTGCTGAACTGGGGAGTTCCCACAGTTCGGTTCTCTAACTGTCTCTGTCTCTGTCTCTCTCTCTATCTGTCAAAAAGTAAAATAGAAATAAATATGTACTG
>PVKE010045324.1:0-12656 GCA_004027555.1 Craseonycteris thonglongyai | reverse complement strand
ACAGTTAGAGAACCGAACTGTGGGAACTCCCCAGTTCAGCACGTGGGTCCTGCCTGGGCCGGAGCCGGGATTCGATCCTCGGTCCTCATGGCCTCAAAGCGAGCGCTCAACCCGCTGAGCCGTCCCGGCTTTCCCCCAAACTCAGCTTTATTGTTGTGATATAGTTTGCATGTGTGGATCCATGCCCTTCTGGGAGATACAGAAAGAGTTGGAGTTATTGCTGAGTCTGAATTACTGGAGTTCAGACAGTACCAAGAGGAAAGCAAGACCTTTACAGAAAGTATCTTAGAAAGGCAGACAGAAGTATGAGGGAACAAGTATGACACCATCTGGTTTTTGTTGCATAGGTTTAAAAATGAAGTGACTCCAGAGATGTGACTGAAGAAGTTTCCTATTTTCACTCATGAGAGCTAAGCGAAGGTTTTAACTTACATACGGAGTACAAGTCCTTGTGATATACAGTAATAAAACCAGTAGAATGTTTTACCTGGAGTAGAGAAACTTGCAAATGTCCAAAGGAATCCGGGAGCCATGTATGAACGCCAGTCAGAATCAGTTAAAACTGATGATTTCTGCACCTTGAGGGCTTTGGTTATCGGAGTGCGCAGGGGAGTTAGTTAAGAGGCCTACTTGACTAGAAGTCCTCAACCCCCATGATCTCAGCCAAAAAATCGGGATAAGACTTTTAAATAATAATGGTAATCAACACTTGTATAGTGCTTTATAGTTTGCAAAGAAATTTTCCATACAACTCATAATCCTCCAATTTAGATACCGGTAGTAGTATTAATATTTTATTTATCACAGTTTATAGGTAAAAATATGAGCGTCAAAGAGGTTAGCTAACTTACTAAATATAGTTCCTTTATTTAGTGACAAAATTATAACTAAGACTCAAGTCTCTTTTTTTATTTTTAAGTATAAAGACTCACACTTTATTAACATAACCACAATATAATGATCACAATGTTTTACAATTATAATTTTAATAGAATCTGATATCCAGTTGGTATTCAAATTTCTATGATTGTCTATAATTTGACTTGCATTTCCATGAAAAAACCTATACAGACATAATCTATAATTGTTTCAATATGTCACATATCTAATATATTTTAGAAACTTTGTTTCAATGTCTTACAATATGTATAAAACCTTTAGTATTTTGTTTTATACATTTTTTTAAATTTTTTTGTTTGTTTGTTTGTTTGGCCTTGCTTGAAACATCTAAACTATTTTAAGCTCATAAATTTGGTTGTTAACTCGACCTTTCTTATATTTTAGAGGAATAGATATATATAATATAGGTATAATTTTATCAAAGGAAGTTTGAGGATCCTTAAGGTAACTCATTTAAGTCTACTTTTTTTAGTGAAGTGATAAATCCTTATTTCTTACATTTATTGGTCTTGTACTATTTTTTTTCTTTTATTGTTAAATTTATTAGGGTTTTATTGGTTAGTAATAAATACATAGATAGGTTCCAGGTATACAACTCTTTCCATCACTGTATATTTAGCTCCCCCTGTCTCCTCTTCCACTCTCCTCCCCCTTTATTCTCAGATAAACACTAAACTATTGACTGTGTGCATGAGATTTTGTTTTCTTTGTTGCTTTCATTTCTATATTCCATATATGAGTGAAGTCATGTCGTTCTTAATTTTTCTGTCTGGTTTATTTTGCTTAGCATGATGATCTCAAGTTCCACCCATGTTGTTGCAAATGGCAAGATTTCATCTTTTCTTATTGCTGAATAATATTCCACTGTATATATGGACCACAACTTTTTTATCCAATCATCTATCAAAGAGCACTTCAGCTGTTCCCATGTCTTAGTCACTGTGAACAGTGCTGCAATGAACATTGGGGTGCATATGTTTTTATAGGTTAAAGTTTTCAAGTTTTTTGGGTAGATAACCAGAAGAGGGATTGCTAGGTCATAGGATAACTCCATTCTTCATTTTCTGAGGAATCTCTGTACTGTCTTCTGAAGTGGTTGAACCAATTTGCATTCCCAAGAGCAGTGTATAAGTGTTCCTTTCTCTCCACAGCCTCTCCAGCACTAGTTGTTCCTTGTTTTGTTGATTATAGCCATTCTAGCAGGTGTGAGGTGGTATCTCATTGTGGTTTCGATTTTCATTTTTCTAATAGCTAGTGAAGTTGAGCATTTTATCATATGTCTGTAGGCCATTTATATGTCTTCATAGGTGAAGTGTCTGTTTAGGCTTTCTGTCCACTTTTGAATTGAATTACTTGTTCTTTTTATTGAATTGTACAAGTTATGTAGATATTTTAGATACTAGCCCCTGATCAAAGGCATTGTTTGCAAATATTTTCTCCCAGTTGGTTGCCTCTTTGCTTTGTTGATAGTTACTTTTGCAATACAGAAGCTTTTTCATTTGATAAAATTTCATTCATTTATCTTTGCTTTTACTTCCATTGACCTTGAAGTCAGGTTCGTAAAGTTCTCCTTGAACCACAGGTCTGTAAGTTTAGTACCAATGTTTTCTTCTATACAATTTATTGTTTTAGGTCTTATTTGAAGGTCTTTAATCCATTTTTAGTTAATTTTGATATATGGTAACAGATTGCAGTTCAGATTCTTTTGCATGTGGTTTTCCAAAATTTCCAGCACCATTTGCTGAAGAGGCTTCCTTTCTTTCTTCCACTGTATATTTTTTACTCCTTTGTTGAAAATAATCTATTCATATATTTGTGCGTTTATTTCTGGATTTTCAATTCTGTTCCATTGGTCTGTGTGTCTGTTTTTCTGCCAATACTAAGTGTTTTGATTATTGAGGCTTTGTAGTACAGATTAAAGTCAGGGAGTGAGATGCCCCAGCTTTATTCTTTTTTCTGAAGATAGCTTTGACAAATCTGAGTCTTTTTGTGGTTCCATACAAATTTGATGTTTTTTAAATCTATTTCTTGAAATAATGTCTGTGGGATTTTGATGGGAATTGTTTTGAATCTATATTGCTTTGAGTAATATGGCCATTTTAACTACGTTGATTCTTCCAATCCACAAACACAGAATATCTTTCCATTTCTTTGTGTGTTCTTCAATTAAAAAATAATACCATATTTTCTGGTGTATAAGATGACCGGGCGTATAAGACAACCCCCTAATTTTACAGTTAAAACATAGGTTTAGGCTTATATTCACTGTATAAGACTACAGCTTCGGAAGTGGGGGGTAGTCTTATACAGCAAATATAGGCCTAAACCTATGTTTTAACTGTAAAATTAGGGGGTCGTCTTATACGCCCGGTTGTCTTATACGCCGGAAAATACGGTAATAATGTCTTGTAATTTTCGGTGTATAAGTTCTTCACATTTTTTGTTTGATTTATTCCTAGGTATTTTATTTTTTTTGTTTGTGATAGTGAAAGGAATGGCTTTTCTTATTTCTTTCTCTGATGTTTCATTTTTGACATCTAAAAATGGAGTCAATTTTTGTTCATTGATTTTTTATTCTGCAGCTTTACTGTATTTGTATATTGTTTCTAGTAGCTTCCTGGTAGATTTTAGAGTTTGCTATATAAAGAATAATGTCATCTGCAAAGAGTGACAATTTTATTTCTTCTCTTCCAGTTTGAATACTTTTATTCCTTTTTCTTGCTTGATTGCTCTGGCTAGAACTTTCAGTACTATACTGAATAGCAGTGGTCACAGGGGTCATCCCTGTCTTGTTCCTGATTTTAGGAGAATAGGATTCAGCTTTTCCCTGTTCAGTATAACATTAAGTGAGGGTTTGTAATATAATGCCTTTATTGTGTTGAGGTATGTTCCTTCAATTCCCATTTTATTCAGTGTTTTGATCATAAATGGGTGTTGTATTTTGTTAAATGCTTTTTCTGCATCAATTGGGATAATCTTATGGTTTTTATCTTTTATTTTGTTTATGTGTTATATTACATTGATTAATTTGCATATGTTGAACCATCCTTATGCCGCTAGGATGAATCCCACTTAATCATGATGTATAATCATTTCAATGCAATGTTGTATTCTATTTGCTAGTATTTTGTTTAGGGTTATTTTCATCAGTGTTCATCAGAAATATTGGTCTATAATTTTCTCTTTTGATATGATCCTTCTCACAGAATGAGTTGGGGAGTATTGCCTCATCTTGAATGTTTTGGAGTAGTCTGAGGAGAATGGGCATTAGTTCTTCTTTGAATGTTTGATAAAATTCATTACTAAAACCACCTGGTTCAAGGCTTTTGCCTTTGGAGAAGTTTTGGATCATTGTTTCAAGTTCTGTACTGTTGATTGGTCTATTTAGGTTATCCAGTTCTTTTTGTTCAGTCTAGTAAACTAGATGTTTCTAGAAATTTGTCCATTTTTTCTAGGTTGTCAAATTTGGTGACATAAAGTCTTTTCTAGTAATTTCTTATGATTGTATTTCTGTAGTATCAGGCACAATTTCTCCCATCATTTCCAATTTTGGATATATATGATTTTTCTCTTTGTCCTTTTGCAAGCCTAGCCAGTGGTTTGGCAATTTTATTGATTTTTTTTTTTTTAAAGGATCAGCTCTTCATTGCATTAATTTTATCAATTGGTTTTCTGTTCTCAATTTTATTAAGTTCTGCTTTAATTTTTACTATTTTTTTTATTTCTGCTGGCTTTGGGGTTCTTTTTTAATATTTTAAAAAGATGTATTTTATTGTTTTTGGCAGAGAGAGAGAAAGACAGAGCAAAGAGAAGGGAGAAGACCAAGAGCAGTCTTTAGTAGTACATCATCAGTTTTTGACATGGTTTCATTTCACACAGGTGGAAGGGGGGCACCATGCAGGACGGGAACTAGGCCAAGGTCATTCCATGTAGGCGGCATGCCACTGCAAGCTCAGGGCCTAATTGGGGGCCTCCCACATGGGAAGCTTATCTCAGTGAGAACTGAACTAGGGTCCTCCCACATAGAAAGCACACCCCAGTTTAGCATATGGATTTGCACAGGCTGGGACCAGGACTCAATCCTCAAACCCCAGGGCTGGAAGGTGAACACTTAACCCACTGAGCCATCCTGGCTTTCCCAGCTTTAAGGTTCTTTTGTTCTTCTTTTTCTAGTTCTTTAAGATGGAATGTTAGGATGTTAACTTGTGATTTTTCTTGTTTCTTGAGATAAGCCTGTAACAATAATTTTTTTCCTCGAATTACTGCTTTTTCTGTGTCCCAATATTTTTGGTACATACTGTTTTTATTGTCATCAGTTTCTATAAATATTTTAATCTCTTGTTCTATTTCTTCCTTAATCCAGTCACTTTTTAATAGCTTGTTCTTCAATCTTCATATATATTTGCTTTTTTTAAAGATTTACTTTATTATTTTTTTGACAGAGACAAAGAGAGACAGAGACAGAGAGAAGGAGAAGGACCCAGAGCAGTCTCCATAGTTGTACATCATCAGCCTTTAACATGGTTTTGTTATGCACAGGTGGGTGGGCAGGCATGAAGGGCGGGGACTGGGCTGGAAGCCTCCCACATAGAATGCATGCCCCCTTGAGCCAGGGGCCTAACTGGGGGTGCAGAACCAAACTTGGGGCCTTCTGCATGGGAAGCATACCCCAGTTCAGCATATGGGTCTGCATGGACAGGGGCCAGGATTTGATCCTCGACCCTGTGGCTACAAAGCATGTGCTTAACCCACTGAGCTATTGGCTTCCCCTATATTTGTTTTTTCCTGCTTTTTTTTTACAGTTGATCTCTAGTTTCAGAGATTTGTGGTCTGAGAATACACTTGATATGATTTGAATGTTCTTGAATTTACTGAGGCTGGATTTATGTCCTAGGATATGATCTATCCTTGAAAATGTTCCATGTGTACTAGAAAAAAAATGTATAGTTTTGTGTTATAGATGGAGGGTCCTATAAATGTCAATTATGTTCATTTGTTGTAATATATCATTTACGGCTGCTACTTCTGTATTTATTTTCTTCTTGGATGATCTGTCCAAGTTTATCAAGGGGATGTTGAATTCCCCTGCTGTAATTGTGTTTTTGTCCAATTCTCTTATTAGATCTGTTAGTAATTACTTTGTAAATTTTGGTGCTTCCTGATTAGGGGCATATATATTAATGACCATCATGTTTTCTTGATGCATTTTTTCTTTTATCATTACAAAATGTCCATTTTTATCATTTACTACTTTTTTTTTTTTATCCTGATGTCTATTTCATTAGAAATCAGTATGGCCACTCCTGCTTTTCTCTGGATGCCCTTTGCTTGGAATATTGTTTTCCACACTTTCACTTTCAGCCTGTGTTTGTCCTTGTGGCTGAGGAGTGTCTCTTATAGATGGCCTCTTTATTGGTGAACTCAGTTAATTTATGTTTAGGATGATGATTGATATATGAAGAGTTTCTGTATCCATTCATTTCTTCCTTTTTATTTCTTTGTTGTCCCAATTTTTCCTCATTAAGTTTGATTTCTTGATTCAGGTTAAATATCCTTCTTCAGTATTTCTTAAAATGGCAGCCTTGTGCTGGAGAATCCCCTCCGCTTTTGTATATCTGAAAAGGTCTTTATTCCTCTTTCATATTGAAAGGTTAATTTTGCTGGATAGTTAATGGCTGAACAGAATCTCTCTTTTAAAAATTTGGAAATTTGGCACCACTCTTTTCTGGCCAAGTTTCTTTTTATGCTCTTTCTATCATATACCTTTGTCTTTGTAGCTATGACTTTGTTTAAATGTTAAATTAATAAATTTCATATGAAACTACTATTTCATATGCAGTGTATCTCTATATGTTAGTGATAGCAGTCTTACTAATAAATTGATGAAACATATCAAAGTCAAGGCTCAGTTTTGTTTTCCTAATTTTTTTTATTAATATATATATAACATACAATATTAATTTCAGGTGTATACCATAGTTATTCAACATTTACATGAGGGCTGTCTGGAACGTGTTCAGCCACATACTGTGAAAAATAAGGGATGCTGGGATGGCTCAGTGGGTTGAGTGCTCACGTTGTATCCCTGAAGTCCAAGGATAGAGTCCTGGCCCTGGCCCTGGCCCTGGCCTGTGTGGACCCATATGCTGAACTGTGGTGTGCTTCCCATGTGTGTGTATGTGTGTGTGTGTGGGGGGGGCGCATTTTGGATCCTGCCTGGGAAAGCTTCCATGTGAGAAGCCCCTGGTTTGGGCCCCCAGCTCCTGGGGGCATGCCTTCCATACAGGAGGCCCCCAGCCCAGTTCTTGCCCTGCATGGCTCTGTGCCTACCTATGTGGAATAAAACTATGTCAATAAATTAATTATGTACAACTATGGAGACTGCTCTGGGCCATTCTCTCTCTTTTTCTCTCTGTCTCTAACTCTTTTTATCAAAACCAATAAAATTAATCTTTTAAAAAGGTAATGATGTGAAAAGTAGCATTTATGGCTGGATTTTTATCTGGGCAGCTCTTGTATACCTAAACAAATGATCGCCATGATAAGTCTAGGAACTATTTGACACCATAGAATGTTATTATAATATTATTAACTATATTCCCCATGCTGTAATTAAATCCCAATTACTTACTTTATAACTGAAAATTTGAACCTTTTTTTTCCCTTCACCTATCCTCCCCCCCTTTATTTTAAGTTTTCAATTACAATTGATATTTAATTTTATTTTATATTAGTTTCAGGTGCACAGCATAGTGATTAGACATCTATTTCTCCAAAGAGGACATACACATGGCTATCCAATGATATGGAAAAAATGCTTAGCTTCACTAATCATTAGAGAAATAAAAATTAAAGCCACAATATCAACTTACACCTGTCAGAATGGCTATCATCATTAAATCAACAAACAACTGTTGGTGAGGATGTGGAGAAAGGGAACCCTCATGTACTGTTGGTAAGATTACAAATTGGTATATCTACTATGGAAAACAGTTTAGAGGTTCCTCAAACAATTAAAAACAGAACTACCTTATGATCCAGCAATTCCACTTCTGGGTATTTATCCAAGAAATCCAAAACACTAATTTGAAAAGATATATACACATCTATTTTCATTGTAGCATTATTTAAAATAGACAAGAAATGAATGTAATCTCAATGTGCACTGATATAAAGTTCTCTAAAGAAAATATGAGACATATATACAATGGATTATTACTCAGCCATAAAAAAGAATGAAATATTACCATTTGCAACAATATGGATAGATCTGGAGGAAATTATGCTAAGTGAAATCAGGCCTAGAAAGACAAATATCACATGTTCTCATTTATATCTGAAATCCAATGAACAAAATAAAACAAAAACAGAACAAATTGATGGCTGCCAGCAGGAGGGAGGTTGGGAGTCTGAGTAAAGAATGGTAAGAGATTAGCAAACACAAATTGGTACAGTAGACTCTTAGTTAAATGGCCTTCATGGGGATTTGTAGATGCAAAATAGTCATGAGGATGTAAAGTACAAGTATAGAGGAATATAGTCAATAAAATTATAATAAGTATGTATTGTGGGTGTTAGACTAACCAGGGAGGACAATTTTGTAAATCACATAAATGTTTAATCACTATTCAGAGGCCCAGTCTTCCAATAAGGAAAGTTGCTAGTCCGTTTTACTCTTTCTTCACAACCACCATGTTTAAAATTGGATTTTGTCTGCCATCTAATGGACTTTTGACAAACTACATGTGAAACCTAAGAAATCCCCTGGAGTAGGCCATCCATCTACTTGTTGCTAAAATTTAATGCCTATCTTTATTTACCCTGTACTTAAAAAAACACTTTTATGTGCACATTACTTTCTTATCTTAAAATTTAGTAAATGTTTTATCTTTTTGAATTTTTATACAACCTACTTCTTGAGTACCGTGTTATGTGATCTAGGACAATTATCTCTTTCCTTTCTTATAATCTAAATTTCCATTTATCTTTCCACAAAATGAGGTTAAAATCCCTTTCAGCTAGAAAATACTACATTATTATACTATATCTTGACATAATAACTGTAAAAATTACTACCATTTATTTTAATCATATTCTTTCTCTACTTCTATTTCTAACTCTTCCCTACCTTTACTCAGATCTTTACTATGGATCAGTGAGTTATTAGAACACCAGAATTATATGGCAAATGAAATAATGTTTTGAAAGATGGTTAATGAATGTCACATATGTACTGACAAAGAGGATAAAACATACTTATTGAGAGAACCTTTGAATGTAAATATATTTTTTCAAGGCTTACATGAAGAGTATATTTTGAAATTTGAATCATCACATAAAATTTTATTTTATATTCACAATAGCTTTGTGAGGCAATAAAGTGGATGTTTGCCAGTGAGCAGAGGAACAGAAGTACTTACCGGTAGTTCATCAATCTTACAAAGGCAGGCATTTGTAGGAAGTAAATTAGAACTCAAGTCTGTCCTATTGCCTTCAGAGGAGCAGCATTAGGACCATCTGGAAGCTTTTGAGAAATGCAGCCTCAGGCCCCATCCCAGACCTATGGAAGTAGAATCCGAGTTCTAACAAGTTCTCCAGGTGATTCAAAGCCCATTATATTTTGCAAATCATCAATCTAGCCCATGAACTATTTAGAAGACCAACATATCTTTCCAGAGTGACATTGGACCCTTAGATTATTTCTATTGCTGGGCTATTATAAATAAAACATGGCAGTTATAGATACCTTTTCCACATGGTGTTTTCCTTTTCCCCAGATAAATATTAAAAAATGATAATATTGTAATTCTCTTTTTAATTTTTTGAGGAACTATCATACTGTTTTCCATAGTGGCTGCAACAATTTAAATTCATAACAGTGCACAAGGCTCCTCTTTTCTTCATGTTCTCACCACCACTTGTTATTTCTTGTCTTTTTTATAATAGCCATTCTAACAGGTGTGAGGTGATATCTCATTGTGGTTTCAATTTGTATTTGCCTATTGATTAGTGATGTTGAACAGCTTTTCATGAACTCACATCTGTTGGCCTCTATACACCTTTTTTTTTTTTTTTTTTTGACAGAGAGAGAGAGATACAGAGACAGAGAGAGAACTGAACTGGGGAAGCTCCCAGTTCAGCATATGGTTCCACACGGGCCAGGGCCGGGATTTGATCCTCTGTCCCGGGCATTGCAAAGTGAGCGCTTAGCCCACTGAGCCATCCCGGCTTCCCCACATTTTTGTTCTGAAAAATGTTTATTTAGATTTTTCTGCCATTAAAAAATATTGGATTGTTTACTATTGAGTGACATAGTTCTTTGTCTAAATTAACACCTTATCAGATATATGACTTGCAAATATTTTCTCCCATTCAGTAGGTTGCCTTTTCATTTTGTTGATGGTTCCCTTTGCTATTCAGAAGCTTTAGTTTTATGTAGTCCCCCTAGTTTATTTTTGCTTTGTTGCCTTTGCTTTTGGTGTCAAATTCAAAAAATTTTTACCAAAGTATATCAAGGAGGGTACCACCAATGTTTTCTTCTAAAACTTGTATGGTTCCAGGTTTTACTTTCAAGTCTTTAATACATTTTGAATTAATTTTTGTATATGGTATAGAATAGTGGTCCAGTTTCATTCTTTTGCATGTGGAAGATCAGTTTCCTCAGCATCAGTTATGGCAGAGACTATCCTTTCCCTGTTGTACATTCTTAACTCTTTTGCCATATATTAATTGATCATATATATGGACTTATCTCTGTGTTCTGTACTCTGTTCTGTTAATTGATGTGTCTATTTTTATGCTAATCCCATACTATTGCGATTAGTATAGCTTCTTAGTATAGTATAAAATCAGGGAGCATGATGCCTCCAGCTTCGTTCTTTTTTCCTCAAGATTGCTTTGGATATTTGTGGTCTTTTGTGGTTCCATACAAATTTTAGGACTGTTTATTGTGTTACCATGAAAAGTGCCATTGGAAGTTTGGTAGGAATTTCATTGAATCTGTAGATGGCTTTGGGTAGTATGGCCATAAAAATACAACAGATCTTTCTTTGTTTAATGATTTTGTATTCTGCAACTTTTCATTTGTTAGTTCTAACATTTTTTTTTGCTATAGTCTTAGGACTTTTTATACATATCACAAATAGTGACAGTTTTACGACTTTCTTTTAAATTTGAATGTATTTTATTTATTTATTTATTTTTATTTATTTATTTTGCTTAGCAGCTCTGTCTAGGAGTCAGGGGTGGCGAACCTTTTGGCGATTGAGTGCCAGAGTTTATGAAATAAGAGTATATTCGCTTGACTCACGTGCCAACCCATCGAGTGAGATAGAGGTATCGATTATTTTTATGTCTATGAGAGCATAAACAATAATTTTTAAAATGGTATTCACAGCTCTGTATGCCGAAATAATTGCTCCGCGTGCCACTTTGGGCACACGTGCCATGGGTTCGCCACCCCCCGCTAGGTCTTTCAATTCTATTGTTGAATAAAGGGGCAAGAGTGGCTATCCTTGTCTTTTTTCTGATTTTACAAAAAATACTTCAGCTTTCTACTTTGATATAATGTTAGCTTAAGGCTTGCTATATATGTCCTATAAGGTATGGCCCCTCTACACTCACTTTGTTGAGAGTTTTCATCGTAAATGGATGTTAAATTTTTTTCCAACACTTTTTGGGTATCTGTTGATATAAGCGTATGATTTTTATTCATTTTGTTAATGTGTTGTATCACATGAATTGATTGGCAGATGTTGAACCATCCTTTCATCCCTGGAGTAAATCCACTTTATCATGGTATATAATTATATGAATGTATTGTTGAATTCAATTTACTAATAGTTTGCAATTTTGTTGAGAATTTTTGCACCTATATGATGGCTATCTGGAAAGTATTCATCTATGTATTACAAAAAATAGAGGAATTTATGGCTAGGTATTTTTCTGGTCAGCCCTCATTTTATTAGGGTTCTTGGCCTGTTTTCTCTGTGGCATCCTTGTCTGGTGATGATATCAGTGTTAATGATGACCTCATAAGATGAGTTGTACTGCACCATCCTTTTCTATTTTTTATAATAGTTTGAGGAGAATTGGCAATAATTGTTCTTTGAATGTTTTGTAGAATTTACTAATGAAGCCATAAGGCCTTGATTTCTGTTTGGTGAGAAGTTTTTGATTACTGATTATATATATGAATATATATATATATATATATATATATATATATATATATATATTCAGTAATCTGTACTAATCTGTCATTTATGGCCAATGTTTTTTGTAGATGATCAATCCACTGATGGAAGTGAGATATTAAAATCATCTACTATTATTATAAATCTGACTAATTCTCCCTATGGGTCTGATAAAATTCACTTTATACATTTAGGTGTTCCTACATTTGGTGCACAAATATTAAAACTTTTTTTATTGTTTTTGACAGAGAAGAGAGAGAGAGAAAGAGAGAGAGATATAGAGACAGAGAGAGAACTGAACTGGGGTCACTCCCCAGTTCAGCACATGGGTCCGCAAGGGCCGGGGCCGGGATTCGATCCTGGGTCCCCAGTGCTGCAAAGTGAGCGCTTAACCCACTGAGCCATCCCGGCTTCCCCAGACAAATATTTATAAATGTTACTTTCTCTTGCTGAATTTACCCCTTTTGTAATTATGTAATACACTTCTTTGTCTCTTATTATAGTCTTTTTTTAGTGTATTTTTAAAATATAAACATAGTTACCCTAACTTTCTTACTGTTT
>PVKE010045323.1:0-12658 GCA_004027555.1 Craseonycteris thonglongyai | reverse complement strand
TCCTCTCTCTCCTCCCCTCCTCTCTCTCCTTCCCTCCTCTCTCTCCTTCCCTCCTCTCTCTCCTTCCCCACTCTCTCTCCTTCCCTCCTCTCTCTCCTCCCCTCCCTTGGCCTCCTTTCCTCCCACTATCCTCTCAATCTCACGACTTCTCTCTCAATGTCTCTCCCAACCACTCTTGTCTCTTTTCCCCCCTTATCAGCCCCGCTGCCATCTCTCTGTGTCCCCCTCTTTTCTGTCTTTCTGTCTCTCTCTTCTCCCCCCTCCCCCGTATTCTTACAAGGGGTGCTCATGCCTTAGTCATTCCCATCCCATGCCATGTCATCGCCTGGCCACCTCCCCACTGCAGGTGACGAGAACATCCCGGGAAACGGCCTGTGGCGCCTTGCTGTCCCAGCTGTGTGGCCCCGGGCACATTCCCTGGGTGGGGGGCACGGGGCGGAGCATCAGAGCCTCTGGCTCCCCCCCTTCTCGCAGAGCCGTGGACCTCGCCCGCCTGTCCCAGCGCCCGCGCTCTGTCCTGGTGGCTCCTGCGCCTCCCTTCCTCCCGCTCTGCTCTTGACTTCCCTGCGGCTCCCTGGTCCCTCTCCCTGTCCCCGGATGTTCCCCTCCCTGTCTCTGCCCTACCTCATGCCCCGACTACCTCCCCCTGCCCACCTCCTCTCTGTCTCATGGCTCTTTCTCGTCCTGCGCACACGCCCGCCTCCCCACGCCCGTAGCCTGTCTCTGTCCCCACGGAGGCAGCAGCATGTCCCTGCCTTGGACGCCCGGGCCCTTCCGTCCTTCCCGCAGTAGGAGGGGAGCTGTCTGCCTTCTCTTGTGCAAAGCCACGGGGACCCCGTCCCCCTCGCTCCCAGCCCAGCTGCTCCCGGGCACGTGACGAGAGCGCGAAGGCCCAGAAACGACACTGTGAAGGGGCAGCGACGAGACGCGGCTGTGGATGACCAGGGGTCCGTCGGCACAGAGGCCAGGACACGCCGGGGAGGCAGGCGAAGGGCCCCAGGAGCGGAGGAGATGCCGCGTGGAGGCCGGCGCAGCTGCTCCTCGCCTCCGCGTGGGCAGAACAGGACAGGCTGCGGGACCAGCCGGGCCGGGGCTCTGGCTGGAGACCCAGGAGCCGCCCCCCGTGGCGGCTGAGCGCCGGCTGTCCTGACGGCGTGGCGTGGCTGGCCCGTCCCTGGGGCCCAGGCTGGAAGCCTCCAGTGTGCTTGGTGTGTTCTGCTCGGGGGTCTTGTCCCCCCTCAGCCACAACATGCAGACTCGGACCGTGGGGCCGGGATGCCTCCTTAGCCCGTCAGCAGCAAGGGAGCCTTGCTACGGGAGCCGTCACCGGTGTGACTCGTCGTCCAGGGCGCGGACGTGACACAGGCCACACCTGCCTTGATGCCACGTCCTCCTGAGAAGCTGCCCCCTCCCTCCCTCCTTCTACCCCAGGGCACCAGCCACGTCCTCCTGCCCATACTCTTTCCTTGGGACCTGGCCAGACGACTTGGAAGTCCTTGGGCACTTGGGGTTCTCCAGCCTACACCCCACTTGCTCTAGTCAGACAAACGGCCCAGTTCCACCTCCTCCTGGGACAGTTTCCAGCTCCCCTCTCTGTGCTGCTCTGGCGCCATCTGGGCAGTGAGTGTGACACAAAGCCAGGGTTGCAGCGGGCCAGCCGAGACCCCTGTGTGTGCCCAAGCGTTCAGACACAATCATCAAGGTCTGAGGACTGCCAAAGGGCATCTCATCGAGTGAGACGTGCATTTTTAATCAACTGCATTTGACGTTCGTGATGGGCAAGTTATTAAGTCGTTTGACAGCCAATGGCATGAGGAAATGAAAGAATACCTTAAAAGTAGACGTTCCTTGCAGATAAGGGAGAAATTCAATGAGCCAGAGGCAATAGGAAGAGAAATGCAAATAAAGATAGGCTGTTTTTACCCATCTGCATATAGTGGAGAAGCCATTCATAGAAGAGTGAATCGTGGGGTTTTTATCACTACTTGACTGGAAAGTCTTGAAAAGCTGCCTCAGCCTTGAAGGGACCCGTCTTTGTAACTCGGAGCCCAGGCCCTTGTCCCCGCACGAGAAGATGGATGCGTTTTCTGCTGCGGTTCCCCTCAGCCTCCCTCATTCCATATCCTTCTCAAGGGAGCTTTGCACTGGATTTCCATCATCACCCGACTTGGAGTTATTAGGGATAATGATAAGGAGCAAATGGTTCTTTCTCACCCAGAGGCTCGCCATTGAATTGATGGATGCAGATCTAGACAGGTGGCCTCCCTGTCCCCTGCTCCAGGTGACCAGCGACTGCTCCTTATTCTGGGGGGCCTACCTCATGGAGGCCCAGCTTCTCTGGGAGCCTTTCCTGGTGACCCCGGGAAACCAGTGAGCTTCCTGATGCTCTCCACCCCTTTCAGACCAACTGCCCCTTGAACATATATGTTGGACTCCGTGTCTCACTGCCCAGAATTCGTCGTTTTCTCAGAAATGCCTGTGACTAGGAGCCCTCTGTGTGCACTTCTAGATTTGTGGCTTTATTTTTCCACCCTCCGTCCTCAAGACCTGTGGTAGCACCTGAGGTGGCCACACTGCTTCCCCTAACGCGGGGGCGGGAGACCACCTGCCTTGGAGCAGTTAGGAAGACAGGCCGGTGAGGACAGGCGATAGCCCTTAAGAGCAGGGGAACTAGCAAGTCAGTGCTGGCACAAGCTTGGAAGCCCCAGGACTCAGGTGTCCTGGAAGAAGTGGGCACTGCAGATGGTTCAGAGACCCCGTTCGGGAGCGTTGCCCCAGGGCTTGTGGAGAAACCCGAGTTTGCTCACGGTAGAGCTTCGCCGTGGCGAGCTTGCTGGGGGTGAGGGGTGGGGCAGGCAGCCAACTCATCTTACAGCCTTAGTGCCCCTTCCGGGTCCAGGACAGGGCATTATACCGGTGCCTATCACTCGGCATGTCAGGCTGGCCGTGCTCCTCTGAACAGCACATCCGTGCGCAAACCCGGTAGCCACCCACCGAGCTGAGGCGGCGCCAGCCCCTCCTTGCCCTGATTCAGCCCCCAGGAAGAGCCCTTAGGGTCTGGTGTCCCCCTGCAATCCATCCAGTGCCAGCCCTTTCCGCTCCCACTCCGCCCTGCCCCCTTGGGGCTGGGGTAGGTGCCTCAGTGCTGTGTCCAGTGTTGTGTCACCTCCTCCCCAAAACCGCCCACATTTGTGAAGTCCTGAGACCACACCCCTTGACCTACTCAACATTAATTCTTTTTTTAAAAGTTTTTTTTTAACTTTTTATTGTTAAATGCATCAGGGCTACATTGGCCAGTCAAGATTGCATCGGTTCCAGGTGTACAGTTCTCTCCATCACCACATATTTAGCTCCCCGCCCGCCTCCCCGCTCAGTACTAATCCTTGAATGCCTAAGAGGGGCCTCCCAACCAAACTGCTGTCCCCACTCTGCCCTGAGATCCGTTTCTCCCCGCAGTCTTTAGAACTCAGTAGATGCCACCAGCAGTCCCTTGGCTGCTTTGGCTGGAGACCCCTGGCAGGAACTGACCTGGAGGTGGATGAAGAGGGGGGAAGACATGAATAAGTACAAATTCACAGTTACAAGCCAGTCGTGAGGACGTCGAATATTACACAGCAGAGGGCGTCGAGTCCATAGTATCGTAATCACTACGTATCGTGTCAGATGCGTGCTAGACTTACAGGGTGATCACTCTGTAAGTCGTATAAATGTCTCATCACTATGTTGTACACCTGCAGCTGATAGCACATTGTGCGTCAACTGTAATTGAAAAATAAAATAATTCTGAAAAGACAGCACGACGCCGGCCCGTTTCTCTCGCCGTGCACCTGCTTTTCCAGGACGGCGGCATGAAGGGTGCTCTGAGCTTTGGCCGGGGCCTGGGAGCTGCTCCGGCTCCTCGCTGGTTGTTGGCAGAACGTGCAGGGCTGAGGGATGGCGGGTAGGTCTTTGCAGGCTCACTGTGTCTTGAGGGCATGAGCAGAATAAAGAGGGACACTAGTTGGTATGGTTTGTAGATGGAGTCAAAGCTTCCCCCTTCCCGGGCAACCCGGCCTGCTCCCGACCAGCCCTAAGTGGGTGGAAGGAATGCTGCCCTCGTTTCCTGGCAGCGCTTGCTTCTCACTTCCGAGGAAGGGCAGGCGACGCTTTCAGAGGCTGACCTGAGGCTGACCGAGCTCCTGACCTACATGCCTTCTCCCAACACGGGTGGGAGCCTCGTGGGTGGATGACACCAGGCCTCGCGGCGGCCCCTGCCCTGCCCCAGACTGCCGGGCCGCTGGGCCAGCTGCCTTGAGTTTGGGGGGACGGGTGTGGGTCCTCTCTGGACCCTCTTGCCCTTCTCCAAAGCAGCCCTGTGCCCTCCCTAACACGGCCAGAGATGCCGCATTTATCTCAATGTCATTTCTTCGAGATGTGAGCTGGAACAAATCTAGAGCAGCTGCTTCATCTCTAAGTGTCCTTTAGGGACCCCCTCGGCAGACACTTTGCAGAGTATAATGATGACATTCTAACGAGCATTCATGTACATGTTGTCATTTTTCTATATTCACTCTCCCCACAGGAGGCATAGCTCTGAGGAGGGAACACAAAATCCGGGAGACGGGGAGGAGGTTGGGGGGACAGACCTCACTGCCAACCCACTGGATGAGGAAAGGAAAGCTTGGAGGGTGGGGGTTGGGGCGATGGAACATTCTGGAAGTCAGGAGGATGGGAAGGTGAACAAACGTGGGAGAAGGCCTGGGACAAGTACGAGGCAGGGGTTTGAAAGGAGATAAAGATTTCGAAATTGCTTTAAGACTCAAGAGTATCTTTCCGGTCCAGAATCTTATGAACACTTTCTTCAGTGGCGACCCTGTGGCCATGGAGTGCCTTCACTCGTTCATCCGTCCATTCGGCAGCTACTGATTGAATTCTTCCTCCGGGGCGGACATTGTGTGACGCGCCAAGAGTGCGGGCGATAGAAGGAGAACCCTCTCCTGGAATTCAATTCTCCAACAGTGAATAGGTGAGGCCTGGATAGGGTGACATCCCATGACACCCCCGGCCCCTGACAACAACCCAAGAGGTCACTGCTATTTCCCTCATTTAATAGATGACGGGGACGCTCAGGAAAGGAAAGGAAACTCTCAGATTCCAGTGTGTGCATAGCCACGTCAACCCAGTCCTGTCCCGTGTTCAGAGATGTTTCACCTTTGTCGTTTTGCAGGAAACGTGACGCTAACTCCTGTTCTGTGGGTGCTAAAGCCCCGGGGAGCTCTGGGGGTGCCCAGGAAGAACTGTCAACCAAAACACACTGAGCAGCAGACGGCGGGGGGGACTTCTTTTGCATGGGGCTGTTGGGTTGCCTGTCACCTGCGGTTAGAGACAGGTGTATAGGAAGCCCCATGGTCGACTCACAGCCTGACTTCTCTCACGATTTGCCTGAGTGGGTTCTGCAAGTATCTCATATGTGTTCTCACTAATTAATGAATTGACTCTTGATTAATTATGCATGTATCTATTTCTTCATTATCTACAAGTCTTCCATATTCTTTGTCACCATAATGGCTCTACGGGGTCGACAGGGGTAGAGCTAGTATGACCCCAGTGGACAGACCAGGACATAAGGTCTCAGAGATGTCAACTGACTGACAATCAACCAGCTAGGAAGCATTCAAGTCAGAACCTCAACTCCAGGTGTCCTGACCCAAGTCCCATGTTCTTCCCAAAGCCTCACAGCCTCCACGGACCATGGAAACCAGACTGGTGGGAGAGATCCCCTTTGTCATGTTACAGCTGGGGACCCTGAGAGGTCTGATTAGCAGCCCAAGGCCACCAGCTGGCCTCTATCAATACTCTTTCCCCAACCCAGGGCCACCCCTAATTGAGCTTGGATAAGCCTGTGAGAAATGTTCCCAAGAAGCAAACAGAACAAGCGTGAAGCCCTTGAAAACCATTTCAAGGTTGAACACAAGTAGACATGTGAGTGGGTGGCATGGATCTCAGGGGAAGGAGGCAAAGTCAGAGTCCCAGCTCTCAGCGGGGTGACGGTCCCAGAGCTGTGAGGGGCATGGACACAGGGGATTCCTGCTCAAGCAGAAGGGCAGATCCCTTCCTTGCCCTCAAACAAAGGATAAGGTCAAACCTCGTCCTCTCCTGCCCATAGATTTTATCTGGCCGGATTGTATCAAATAAATAATGTATCAGAAGGTCCCTCCCCTGTCACATTAGCCTCATCAGGAGCGGGCGTGGAGCCCGGTGTGTGATAAGTGCTAATAAATGGCAGTGCTTGTCGGTGGAAATTTTTCTGGCAAATTTCCGAACCAGATTAAAAAGTAAATTAGATTGCTTCTGAAGAGTTATTTTCAAGGGTTTTTATCCACTGACGTGTATGTGCAAGATTGCGGCTTTGCCGAGGGGAAGAGAACAAAGCTGAAAAAAAGAAAATAAAAATCAGCACGCAATTATCTGTCTGAACAAGGCTCTCGTTGGGAAGGCGCCTAATCAGAGATGGCTCAAATTTGCTTAAAATACAATGTGCAGTATCAAATGTATTTATAATGTGCCTCCAATGCTCCAATAAAATTGTTACCAGGACCAGACAATTGCAGGAGACAGGGGTTGTAAAATAGAATGGATAGAATCAAATAAGTTATTAAGAAGAGATGAACAAAACATGGCTTTGGGGGAAGTGTGGATTGTCGTGCTGGATTTTTTGTGGATTTGACCATGTTGGGCTTGTGTTGATGTGACCAAGTCTCTTAAGTCACCTGCGTGTCCAATGCTGACTCATGTGTCCTTCCTCTGTGTCCACTCTCTCCTCGGCAGCCCCTCCTCTTCTTGTCCTATTCCAATAGTCTCTTGACTGGGTTTCCTGCCTCCCTTGTCACCAACCCGCTCTGGGCCACGGTCCATGCTCAGAGGTCAGAGTGACTGCCTATCAAGCAAAACATTCCCCTTCTTCAAAATCTTCTGAGACGCCTCCTTGTCTGTAAAATAGTCTACACGCAGCCAGCCCTGTCAGAGCCTTTGCGACCTGAGTCCAGCTGGATCTTTGGCCTCGTCTGATGCTCCTCACCTCCCTGCTTCCAGAAAGCACTCTCTGCTTCTAGAAAGATGGGGAACCCTGCAGATCTGTTTAGGTCTCCCATGGCTCCCACTACTCAGTGAATAAGAAAAGAGGGGTGTAGTCACTGGGCTGGGGATGGAGGTGCCTCAGGAAAGGGGTAGGAATGAGGGCAGATTTAAGGCTGACCTTAACCCTTGAGACGAAGGAATTACAATGACCGCCTTCCGCCCCAGGGCAAACCAAGGCCTTCATGTAAAGGTGTTCTCTTTCTGACAAGCTACCGGGAAACGGCTAATCAGCTAGGGTCACTCCACATACCCACTGAAAAAAATAGCAATGTGTTGGCAAATTTCCAAGTTTCATTGAGAGTCATGATGCTCGTTGGATTGGGGGTTATTTGAGATGTATTGTTTCCTTCTTGTCCTCAGTCCCTTATTGCTCCTTTCAGTGTTTGGAAGCAGAAGCAAGAGACTTGAAACTCATCCTATTTCCAAGGAGGGAGAGCTTGGGGTAGATGCTGAGGGTTTGGGCGCTAGGCTACAAGGAGTCCCGTGGATTTAAACTCGCCATTCTCCTCTCCAACAGATCCTGTGACCCCTGTGAGAAGGGAGAACACAGTTCCCCAGAAACACGGGAAGTATACAGAAGGCTGCTAAGTCTTTGCAGGCCTCTCTGCACACACGTTGTTCTCCTCGCCTCCCCACGAGAACTGCGCAGTCTGAGTGTGGTTCAGAAAAATCTCTGAACAGCGGCCCCTCACTCTCTGCCCAGGTGAGCGAACGCTCTTCCTTCACCTTAAAAGACGGAAACAGAAAGGGCTCTGGGGGCATGGTGTGTTCTGTGCGAGCGTGAAGATCAGTACGGGAGAGGCTGGCCAGGGCATCGGGAAGAAGATGCCAGGGACTAGGGCCAAATCGTGCCAATCAAGCAGGTCTCAGAATTAACTGAAGAGCCACTTACTTGGGTCCAGCTCCCGAGAGCCTCCCTGGGGAAGCTGAGAGAGGCAGGTGAGCGACACCTCCAGGCACTGCCTCCTCTAATGATATTGACTTTGACCTCCAGTGGTGTCGATCCTGTAATACCGGCCGCAGTCACACAGCCAGCTTCTGATTGTGCTGCATGGGGTGAGTCCTGCGTGGGGGAGACAGTCCACCGTCATCAGAGAACAGCAAGGGTGAGACTTGGTGTCTTTGTGGCAGGTCAGGGTGGCGGGGACCCCGCAATATGGAGACAGGACAGGAGCTGACCCTCCCCCATTGTACGGGGCTCATGCCTGAGCCGAGAAGAGTGGGTTTTCTCCTGGGATTCTTGGAGGGCATTCAAGAAGAGGAAGGACGAGATGGCCTCCCTCCTCCTCCTCCACTTCACTGTCTTCCAGGCCCTCCTTCCCTCTCCGTTTCTCCTCTGCCCCTTCTCTCCTGTCCTCCCCTCCCCTTCTCCTCTGCTCACCTCAGCTGTGCGCTGCCCCAGGCACTGCTACCTTAGACTCGGGGTCATTCAAGGGCAGCCATCCACATGTGGAGGCAACAGCTTCCTGGGCCCCCAGTCTCCTGCCGTCCTACTTGGCGCCTTATTCTTGCCCCTGTCCTGGTCTCCCGTTTCTTTGGTGGCCACTTATTGCTTTGGGCTGAGCAGAGCCGGAGTGTATGCAGCTGAGACCCATGGCAGAGCGGGGGGTGGCTCCCGGCCTCTATCTATCAGACTGTGAGATCCACTGACCGTTCAAAACCCGTCTTCTGGGGGCTCAGCGGGTTAAGCGCTCACTTTGCAGCCCCAGGGTCTGAGGATCAAATCCCGGCCCCGGCCTGTGCGGACCCACATGCTGAACTGAGGTGTGTGTCCCATGCGGGAGGCCCCCAGTTTGGCTCCCAGCTCACAGGAGGCCCCCAGCCCAGTTCCCACCCTGAGCAGCCCCACATCCACCTGTGTGGAATGAAACCTGTTGAAAACTGATGACGTGCAATTGTGGAGACGGCTCTGGGCCCTCCCCCTTCTCTCTGTCTCTCCCTGTCTCCCTCTCGTCCTCTCTGTCAAAACAGTAAAATAAATCTTAAAAAGAAAATCTTTTCCTACTCTGACCTTCGTGTTGCAAGGCTGAAAGATGCCTTAGAGATAATACTTCTACTGTTCACAACACCAGGACCAAGACTGAAAGGCTCGGTAGACCTTTACCGAGCACGGACAGCAAATCTGTGTCTTTCAGTTTGAAGCACGGTGTTCTCTGCAACCCTCATTCAGACTTCACCATGGAATCGATCCGCGCCTGCGATCACGTCTTCCGTGTAATGTGCTAAGTGCCTCCCGTGCGCACTGCCCCGTTTCATGCTCCCACGGGGCCTGTGAGAAGTGCTTTCACTGTTTTTACTTTCCACAGGAGCAAAGTGAGGCTCAGAGAGGTCAAGGGCCTTGACCAATGTTACACAGCGAGTACAGGAAGAGCGTGGCTTTAACCTGTGTCTTTCGGTTTCCAGTCCAGGGCTCTCTCTGACACACACACAAGATGTGTCTGTTCAGTACTCACATGTCGCAGGCAATAGCTCCTACATTTTTTAGAGGCGAAAGTCAGACTCCAGTTCTCGCAGATCCAGGTAGGAAAGAGGCTCTGAGGGTCTGTTGGGTGTGCATCTCCGGCTAACACTCAAATGGCATCTCACAGGAACCCCGCGGCCTTCTCCTTCTCGCTAGCTGCATGGTCTCCTGCTCCTCCCTCCGACCACCCTGCCACCCCAGAGCAGCATTAAGGGACAGAGCTGGGGTGAGCATCCAGGTCACTGGGGCAGTGCTGTGGGGAAGGGGCCTTCGGACTCATCTGTCACTGTGACAGCCCCATATGTCTCCTGATCCGAAAGCTCTCGCCTCCCCCAGAGCAGCTCATTAGTCCTCCTGATGTTGTTGCCTGAGGTGCCGGCCTCGCTCACGCTGGTGACTGACGACGTGGCAAAACAGCGGCGTCCAGGGCAGCCGCCGGCTCCCCCAGGTGCTCCGCGCTGCGGGCTGACTGGTCATGGTTCTGTGAGTGGCATTGATCTATCCCTTGCACATGCAGCTGGAGGGGCCGCCTGCCTGCCTGTGTGGCAGTCGGACCCACTCAGAAAACTCTTCTCGTGCTTCCACATGTGCGTCCCACAGAGGAAGGACTGGCACTGATCGGGCACCGTTCTGGGCTTGGAGCAGCTCCACTAGGTGCTGGGGGGGCTGGAGAATAGTCTAAGGCAGGGCTCCCAACCCCTGGGCCACCGACCAGTGCCAGTCCACGGCCTGTCAGGACCCAGGCGACACAGCAGGAGGCGAGCAGTGGATGAGTGATCGAAGCTTCATCTGTATTTACAGCCGCTCCCCATTGCTCACACTAGTGGCCTCATCTCCGCCTCCTGTCAGCTCCGCAGCAGTAATAGATGAGTTGTATAATTATTTCATTATATATTACAGTGTAATAATAATAGAAATAGAGGGCACAATAACTAAAGGGTGTCCCAAACTTCACGCAAGAAGTAATTTTGATAGAAAACACAGGTTTATCATTAAAAATGGTAACTTTTCATTGCTTAACAATGAAAACGCATTGTTCTTTCATGGAGTCCTCCAGTTTTAATAACCCTGAACGGCCAGCTGTCACGCTGTCTTTCTTTTTCGTTGGCAACACTTTACCGCACAAATGATGCAAAATTCAAATCTTGCGTGAATTTTGGGACACCCTTTAAAATGCATTTGAGTTGTCCTGAAACCACCACCCCCTGCCCCCCATCCATGGAAAAATCACCAAACTGGTTCCCCAAAAGGTTGGGGACCACTGCTCTACGACACAGACCACAGCGCCCAGTGGGACATGAGGAAGGAGAATGTAGGGACTAATTGTATCCATGGTTTAGAGCTGTCGTAGGGATTCGCCAGGAAAATCAGGGTGTGTTGACTGAAGAAAAGGCCGTCTTCGTGACAGAATGGAGTGAGGACAGTTTATTAGGGTTAAAAGCTCTGCTTCTGGTGTTACACCTGGCTATGTGGCCTTGGGCACGCTATGTGGCCTCTCTGAACTGCACTCGTTATCTGTAGAGTGGAGGGACGATAGCACCTCTCTCAAGGGGTTGTTGGGCGGATGAAAGAAGGACTAGCTACTACGCACATGGGGTTCAAAGTTGCTGCTTTGCATTCCAGCTGCCCTTGGCCGCGTGTCTCCTTGGACAAGTGGAGTAATTTCTCCAACCCTTATCTGTAAGAGGATGATCGCCTCTCCCTAATGAGCTCATCTTAAGTACCGCACGCGATAAACTGTGTCCATTGCCTGGATGTAGTAGGAGCTCAATAAACGGTAGCTATCATTAGATGTCAGAGGAGGGAACCGTCGAATTAACTGCAGTCCTGACAGGAAATGAAACCCTGTTAGGTTGGAATGTCCTCCTGGAAATTCATTTCTTTTTACTTATTCATGATGATCGGTTCAATCAAAACAAAATGTCTTACCTAAAGACAAGTAGTCATTTCTGCTAATAAAAAGGTAAAAGGACTGCTCAGCCATGACCTTCCTATTGTCCTTCAGCCTGAGATATTGGTGGGAGTTGCACGTTGCCAGAAAGCTGAGCATGCTCCCTGCGAAGTCCTTCCTCCTCTTCCTGAACAGATCTCAGAGATGGGGCGGGGGTGGGGGTGGGGGGAATCTCTGCCCTGTATCACGCCCATAAAATGTCAGAAGCTGACAACCCTTTAATCTTGCCAGAGGTATTTGCAAATTTAAAATGGGACGTTATTATTCCCACTTCCACTTTGATCTCTCTTAATCCATTCTTCATACTACAGTCAAAGTGATCTTTTAGAAACACAAGCTTCATCGTTTCTCTCCCCTGCTTACACTCCTTCATGACTTCCCCTTGCTCCTAGAATAATACCCAGTTTCTTATCCAGGTTGGGTCTCCTCCCAGCCCAATTCCTCTCCCCCCTTACCCATTATTTCTCTTTCTGGAATATCCGAGGATCCTTCCAGCTTCCAGAGTTTGCCCCTAGGGTTTTCTTACCAGAATGCTCTCCACTTAGCTAACGTCTATTTACCCTTCAAATCTCAACGTTGAACGTTCTTCTTTAGGAGGGCCTCCCCCAAGTCCCTAGGCTGGCTTTTTGCTCCTGCAGCATCCTTAAGGGCCAGCCCGTCCTCCAGCTCTGAGAATATACAAATGTGTGAATAGCATCTCTCCTGAGAAGCTTGACAGGCCACATGGCAGATTGAGAGTAAGGCGACTTCAGTGCACCCCTCCCATACCATGTCCTTGCAGCGTGTCTTTGCATCTATGCCCACCAAAAGTAGAGTCTCTTTTTCTACCCCTGGACTTGGGGCTGGCCCTGTGATGTTTGGCTAACAGAAGGCAGCAGAAGTTATGATGAGCCAGTTTCGAGCCTCAGGCAACTTCGCTCCTTTCTACTAGTTCTTAAGGAACTCTGCCAAGTTGCCACGAGAAAAAATCCAGGGGAAGCCGGGAGGGCTCAATGGGTTAAGTGCTCGCTTTGCAGCCCCAGGGACCGAGGATCGAATCCCGGCCCTGGGCCTGTGTGGACCCATATGCTGAACTGGGGAGTGCCCCCAGCTCAGTTCTCACCGGGGTGAGACCCTGGCCCAGTTCCTGC
>PVKE010045322.1:0-12658 GCA_004027555.1 Craseonycteris thonglongyai | reverse complement strand
TGGAGACTGCTCTGGGCCCTCCCCCTTCTCTCTGTCTCTCTCTGTCTCTGTCAAAAACAGTAAAATAAAATCTTTAAAAAAAAATTTTTAAAAATCACAAGAACATAGTAACAAAGTACCCTTAAAAAGGACATTGGTTACTAATTCCATAAATTCTGATAAAGTATCCAAACTAAGTAATTTAGTAGTATCTTTTGTACCTGGAATAAAATACAATAGGGTTTTATAATCACTTCAAATTGCCTTCAGAATAATATTACAAGCTATTATTCTCATCATGACATTAAAAAGTCTCCATTTAGATTAAAAAAAAAAACCAAAAAACAAGATTTTCAGCTAATTACCTAATTAAACAAGTTAGTTATAGAGACATATTTTTAATCAAAATCAAATTAATCTCCAAAAGCCAAAAATTCTGTCACGTCTAATGACATTCACAGCAACAGAGTACAGACTAAAGAACTGATTTCAAAAGGAAGTACCATAAATTTTGAGCAACCACTACTGAGTTAATACCTATACAGACTCTATAAATATCGATAATGTTAGTTTCAAAATGTGTCTAGATACATAATTTCTACTGTAGTAAATAAAAATCAGTGTCACTATTTGGTAGTTATACTTTATTATTTCAATAGGGTGATGTTTTTCATTTTTTACCTATAACTTATAAATTAAAACTATGGTGATTATATGAATATGAAAATGATGAACTGGTACCTGACCTTCACTCCAAACTCCTTCTTGGGTATGCTGGCTACCACAGAATACAGGAGTTTAAACACCGTATTCTCAGACTCCCTCCCTAGCTGAAGTTCTCAGTGCAACTGTATGAGGAACTGATGTGTCAACCAAACTCACGTGCCTGTGGCTTGGAAGGTTAAGGTAAGGCAGCACATCGGCCAGCATTTTGTGGATTTCCCACTGTCAAGAGTGGGTGAGTATAGTAGGAGTTTTCTGAAACAGTATTCCAACATCCAATTACTGGTGTTTTCTGTTTGTCTTGCTTTGTTTTGGGGGGATGTTGAGATTCAGGGCACACATTTATTTAATCTACAGGCATAATGTATTAATACCTCTAAGTACATCCTCTTGGAACCTGTGCTCACAATTACTTGGGCCGAGGTAGTGTGGGGAGGGAGGTACTTTTTAAAAAATATATCAAAGAGTTAAGAATATAAGAAGGAATTATCAGCCAAAATCCAAAAATGAAAACAAAAAGACATAAGTCCAACACTCAACACCATTTTGGCCTGAAGGCATCTGACATTCCAGGAAAAAAAACACCATGTTCTACACAATACTTCTAGGTGGCATCAAGGAATTAAAGTACAACCTCTGCATAGACCAAGGATCATCAAAAGAGAGGACACTAATGAACTATCCCCAATTTAAGTTGATACCATGAAGGAATGCAACCTCAAGATGAGAGTAAACTGGAATAAAACCAATCACCCTCTGTATGTCCTCAGGAATACGAGGAACCTCACACCTTGCTCTGTGTATCTCCTCATCTGGCTGTTCATCTGTATCCTTTTATCATACTATGTATTATGTTATATAATAAACCAATAAATGTAAATAAATATTTCCCTGAGTTCTGTGAGTTGTTCTAGGAAATTGACAAGTCTGAAGAGGAGGCTGTGGGAACCTTGATTTATAGCCAGTCTGTCAGAAGTATAGGTGACAAGCTGGAACTTGTGACTGGCATCTTCAGTCATGTGTGACTGAGTCCTTAACTTGTGGGATCTGATGCTAATTTCAGGTAGATTCAACTCAACTGGATTGACTTGTATAGGACACTCAACTAGTGTTAGCACTGGTCAGTAAGGGACAACATTCATAAATTTTGTGGCCAAAAGTGTGAAAAGGGTAGTAGTAGACAATAAAGGAAAAATACAAAATATTTTCCTTACAAAATATCTAAATTTCTTTTATAAATTTCCAGAAACCAATTGAGAGAAAAGGCAAGGGTAAATATGTGGGCAGAACTGAATGAATGATTGACTATTTAAAATAATTAGAGAAATGTCCTGCGAAGGATAACTGCACATTAAGTCAGGAGAGAATAAAATGAATTAAAATGCTCCAAGATCCTTAATCCAGTCTGGAGGGCAGGTGAAAAGGTACTGATTAATATTAGACTTTGATGAGTTAAAGATATATGCTATAATGTATGTATAGGTTCTACCAAAAGATTAGAAGTATATATAACTCCCAAACTAATACAGGCATCAAATTGAATAATAGACATTGTGAAAGCAAACAAGAAAAAGAAAAATTACAGAGTTGGAACAAAAAATATAACATTTTAAAAGACTGTAAATTTAAACCCAAATATATCACCATTTCCATTAAATGTTTATGCAGCAAATGGTCCCAGTACAAGACAAAGATTATCAAACTCGGCTACAAAATTATACACTGTTTACAGAGACACATGTAAAATGCCTGCATTCAAATAGG
The DNA here is from genome assembly GCA_004027555.1 of Craseonycteris thonglongyai. NCBI lineage: Eukaryota > Metazoa > Chordata > Mammalia > Chiroptera > Craseonycteridae > Craseonycteris > Craseonycteris thonglongyai. The sequence continues at coordinate 10,192 of PVKE010045322.1, read as the reverse complement.
TAGAGAGTAAAAGGATGAGAAAAGATCACGTAGAAGGATAACCATTGGGGAAGAAGCTGACAACTATTGTGGGCACAGACCATTAGGCTCCCCACTACTAAGGGAGGAACAGGACCATTGAGGAAAATCTGCCTTGAAGACCTAAGGACAAAGAACTGAGTAAAACCAAGGCCAGAAGTGAACAACTGAAAACATCTTTCCTGCAACCACCAGCAGGTTAAAAAAGGGTCCATTAGTAAGAGAAATCCACCTCTGGCAGAAGCCAGAACATGAGACATACCATGTGAAACACAAGGTCAGAGGAAAATCCTAAAGCTAAGGGTGAAATAGGAACTTAGAAAAAAACCTGTGCAACCCAAGGGCACATGAAAGATAAAGCACAGCAATAAAAAACCTTAACCCCTACTCAGCTGCAGCCTGAAGAGACTCAATTTCACCTGTACCCACAATAAAAGCCTAAAGGAAGAAGCTGATCCTATTTCCAGGTCGAAATACCACTTACTGCTCTCCTTGCTGTCCTACACCTCTTGGCCATTAGCCCCCAATCCTCAGTCCTAGGGAACCACTAATCTATTTTATGTCACTACAGACCATATGTGTTTATCTCTGAAAACTTTTTATTATTAAGTATGACAAGAGAAAAATGTAAACAACATGTATGTAAAGCTTAATGAATTCCTGACACATATTTTTTTAATTATGTACTAAATTGAATAGGTTCTCCTGAAATGTCTGCTCAGAACTTATGAATGTGACTGTATTTGGAAATAGGGTCTTGGCAGATGTAATCAGATTAAGATGACGTCATACTGTATTAGAGTGGGCACTAAATCCAATGACTGGTATCCTTATAAAAAGAAGAAACTTTGGACACACTCAAACACAGGGAAAATGCCATGTGACAAGTGAGACAGAGACTGGAGTTACGCTGCCAATAAGGCATGTTGGCAGGTACCACAAGTAAGGAGAGGAGATGTTGCCTGAGAGCCCCCCAGCAGAAACTGGGAATGCCAACACCTTGGTTTCGGACTTCTGGCCTCCTGAAACATGAAAAAATAAATCTGTTCTTTAAGCCACCCAGTTTGTGCTAACTTGTTACAGCAGTCCTAGCAAATTAATACAAATCCCATAAACCAGGAAACATCCTAGCCACAGAAATAGAATAGCTAAGTAGTGGCACTTTCTTCAAAGGCGTATCATACGGGTGTATCAAACAGGAGTTACATAAAACAACAAGCCAGGTACAAAAAAAAAATTATATAATATGTGATCCCACTGCTTTGAAATTTAAAAAAACAGGCAAAATTATGTATGCTGCTTAGGTGTGTACATTTCAAAGGAAGAACTATACAAAAATGCAAGGAGGTGTTTAGAATTCAGTCAGAATAGTAACAGCTCTAGGGAAGATGGAGGAGAAAACGCTGACAGAGAACGTGTTGGCTGTTTTGTGCTTCTAGACCCAGCTGACGATTACATGGATTTTTGCTTCATAATAATTTGTTCACTGTATGTTTGTGTTCCATGTACTTTTCTCTATGCGTATAGTTTACAACGCAAATAAAAGAAAAAGGAAAGAAAAAAGAAAATAAGGCCACCAATTAGTTATAGTCCCATTGCCTTCCTGTGACCTTGACGGGAACTGAGGAAGTAAGTCCCCAAAGTCAACAGTTTCGGGGGCAGCCACCTGATTTCTCAACCTTGTGACTGACAGAGGTGGCTATTCCTCTGGGAGCCAGGTTGTAGTACAGCTCTGAGAATCAGGCCTGGAGGCTCACTTCCTTAACCCCCTCCCGAAGATTTATACATACTTAATCCCTTTCTTTTATCACATCTAGAGTAGGACCTCTTAATGTCACATGAACCCTAACTACGGGACTCATCGAGAGCAGTTCAAGAAAAAAACCAAGTGAAATTTCCCATGTGAAGTATTAACAGTAACGAAGCAGAAGGGCTGCACACTGATCATCAAATTAACCCAATACTTACCTGTCATTCCTAACAGATGTCTTAGCACAAGCAAAAAAACTAAATCTTTTTTTTTTTTTCTTTTAACGATTTATTTTTTGATAGAGGGTGAGAGAGAGAAGGGGGAGGGCCCAGAGCTCTCCACAGTTGTAAAATTTACATCATTAGTTGTGACATAGTTTCATTCCACACAGGTGGATGTGAGGCTATTCGAGGTGAGAACCGAACTAGGGGTCTCCTGCATGGGCAGCAGGTGGCGAGAACCTTTGCTGCCATCCTGGTGGTTACCAATTGCACCACAGTTCAACACATAGGATTTCGTGGGCGAGGGCCGGGATTTAATCCCCGGACCTCATGGTTGCAAGGCAAGCACTCAACCTGCTGAGCTATCCTGGCATCCCCACCAAAAAACTAAGTTTTTAACACTTTTAGAGTTGAATTTTTATTTTTATAAAACAAAAAGAGGTGTGTGAGAAAGGGTAAAGTATAGAGGCATGGAGAGAATTAAAACAGAGTGTTTGTTACCTGGAGTCTCGTATTCATTTCCAAGAAATAAAAATTCTTCTTTGAGTCCACAAGGAATTCTACAGTTCCAGCAGAAGAATACTGTACTGCTTTGGCAAGAGCTACGGCTTGTTCTCCCATTGCTCTTCGAGTCTCAGAATCCAGAAAAATGCTACAAGTACAGAAAGAGCAGTCAACATTTTGAACAAAAACCATGTTACCTTTTGTGTGCATTATAAAAAGTTTTCTTGAAGTTTACTCAAGTATAATCACCTGTATCAATTTAAGATTTCATACTAAATACTTTACACATGCATATATATATTATTGTATTAAGCACATTTACATAAATTAACTTCAGATTTTTATAAACCATTTGAACTTTTTACTTTATAATGCAATGTCAAATGGTTTATAAAATATATACCTATTTCAGCTCAGTAGTTTTCAATTAGTGAAATTTATCATATATCAAGCTAAAATTGGGAGAAAAATAAAACTTGGAAACTAACATAAGTAATTGGTACTTATTCATAGATTCCATATTTGCAAATTTTCCTATTTGCTAAAATTCATTTGTAACCCCACCAAAATTAATACTCCCAGCACTTCATGGTCATTCACGAGCAAGCTCAGAGCAACAAGAACTTTAAGACTCCCAACATGTGTGTTCTCAGCTGTAGTCAAAGAAGGCTACACTCTTCCTTCTTGTTTCAGCTTTAATACTATAAACCACTGTCTTTTTCTCAGTGTAGCCATGGGGGGTGGGGGGGTTCGGGTGATTTTGCTGTTTAAAATGGCCCAAGTCTTGTGCTGAAGTGCTCCCTGGTGTTCCCAAGCGCAAGGAGGCCGAGCTGTGCCCTTATGGAGAAAACATGCATAAGTGAGCTTCCTTCAGGTATGAGTCATATGAGTACAGTGCTACAGGCCAGGGCTGTGAGTTCAATGTTAAGAATACATATTAACCAAGGTTATTTCAACAGAAACCCATATAAAACAAAGTTATGAAATGATCAGTTGGTGAAAATGTTCTAACTAGGGACTCAAAGGAACCTAACCCTGGATTTCCGCTGGGAGCAAGGCTTCAGTATTCACTAATTTAGTGTTTACAGTGATGTTTGTAGAGCACAACTACCACAAATAACAAGAATGAACTACATCTAAGAAATACACAAAATGCTTGTTTTGCAATATGAAAATCACCTTCCAGCAGACAAGTAAAGCTAAAATGCTTCCAATGAACCCTGAATAGAATAATTTCTGCACTTTCGGATTTTGCTTCTATGCAAAATAGGCTCCGAGAAAAAAACATTGATTATTCTTTCATTTGAAGATTAAAATTATTCTCAAATGAGTAAGATTAAGATGATATTTTAGGGAAGCCGGGATGGCTCAGTGGGTTAAGCGCTCACTTTGCAGCCCAGGGACCGAGGATCGAATCCGGGCCCCGGCCTGTGCAGACCCATGTGCTGAACTGGGGAGTGCCCCCAGATCAGTTCTCTCTCTGTCTCTGTATCTCTCTCTCTCTCTCTCTGTCAAAAACAATAAAAAATAAATAAAATAAAAAAGATGACATTTGATAAAATCTTTATTATTGAATAGTATAATGAACTTGCACGTACCTGTTTCTGATATGTAATAATTATTATGACATAGCCACTCTTGTTTTATCCATGCTGTATGCCCAATCTTCTACCACGTTAATCCATTTTTCTTTTTAGCAAATACCAAATTAGGCATTATTTTATCCATAAAAACTTCCAGATCTGTTACCATAAGGACTCTTTTGTAACATAATCAAACTTTAACATTAATAAGACTTCTTAATAGCATATAATATCTAGTTATTTAAATTTCTCTGATTCATAAATATCTTTTTACAGCTAATTTGAGTCAAGATTCAAATAAGAACAGCCACTGCATTTGATTGGTTTTTACATCTTTAAGATACTTTTAATTTGTAATGCTGTGCCCCCTTTGCTTTGACCAAGATCTGGCCATTTTCCTGTCTCATTCTTCACATTCTAGGTTTGGCTACATGCAGCCCACAAGGTCTTTTAACACTCATATTATATTTCCATTTCTTACAAACAGCTGGTTAGTTCTAGAGCCATGAACAGATTCAGGTTGGATTGGTTGTAGGGAGACAAGAACACTTCATAGGACAGAAATGCACTTCCTACTGTCTCATTTTAGTGATGTAAGGATTAATCACTGGATTTAGGCATTATGGGTCATATTTGCCTATTATAAATAATAGTTCTGCATTAACCTAACAATATAGGTATAGATGACATTTCAACAATAACTGGCTAACAAACTGAATGCAATCAAAAGAAAGAAACCCAAGTAAAGATTAACATCTAATATTTGAAGAATTTCAAGTGTAATTGAGTAAAACCATTTTTGCTCAAGCTGGTCTTGTCTTTTCCCTTATAAACTCTGCTAGTGATGCAAAGAGCTACCGTACAAGCAACCTCATCGTTGCACTCAAAATACAATGGTAAATTCTTACTCTCGGAACTGAAAACTACATATTCATTTATTTTTCATATTTTACAGTACACAAATACCCATCAAGTCTCTATTAATGATCAGTTCTAATTTCTTTTATTTGATTCCTACTTCTTTATATTTTCCTTTTTTTCTTTTCTAAATAGATGAGATGACCATTTGAAAAATTTATACTCGTATTTTGAGAGAGAGGGGGGGAAAAAATCATGATTCAAGGTTTCCAGCTGTGGAAGATTTTTATCACAGGTAAGACATGAGTGAGTTTTTAATAAAGAGAATTGATTGTATTGGAAGTAATAGGACAGAAACCACAAAATTGCAAAAACAAAGTATTAGAGACTATTATTGTTCTACCAGCATACATTGTCCCCTTATTCCATACACAACCAGAATTTTAACTACCGGTAAACACATATTTAGTTAAGGAAAAACATTTCCCAGCCTCCTAACAAAGTAACGGACTCAAGGTCACTGCCAAGTAATCAACAGAGGTAGGTTCTAAGAACCTTCCTAAACACAGTAAAGTATTCCTTTTGCCTTTTCTTCATCCTTCCTTCCTTCTTACACTCTGGTCCTGGGCCATGAGCTAAGGGCCCACACCCCATGTAGGCTATAGTGAACTGTTCTTCACAGCATGGTGGCTGGCTTTTAAGCACCGTGTCCCAAGAGACAGGAAGTAGAAGCTGCAGTCTCATTAGGCCTGGGCACAGCATCATTTCTATGTAGTCTATTGGTCAAGCGGTCACAGAGCACAGAATTAAGGGGAGGAAACAGAGATCCCTCCACCAACTCCTCACAGAGAGAAGTGGCAAAGGATTTGGAGAGCATTTTTAACCATTATACAATAACATATTTTTTTTAAACTAATATAATTAAAGTAAAATTTTATTTTTATCATTCCCTGTAATTAAACAGTCATTTAAGAGGATATAGGGATGGCTCAGTGGTTGAGTGCTTGCCTTACAATTTGGAAGTCTGGGGTTCGATATACAGCCCTGGCCCAAGCAAGCCCACATACTGAACTGTAGCGCAACTGGTAAGCGCCAGGATGGCTCAGTGGCAAACGTGCTCGCCTCCCATGCAGGAAACCCTCAGTTCAGTTCCCACTCTGCGCAGCCCCATGTCATAACTAACAATGTGCACCTGTGGAGACCACTCTGGCTCTCTCCCTTTCTCTCCTTCTTCCTCCCTCTTACCTTCTCTCAAAAACAATAAATCTTTATAAAAGTCATTTATATTTACATCTGCTCCTCTCAGAAGCTACATACAAATTGTATCAAAACACACTGCCTCTGGTGATTAAAGCTACAAATGGCTATACATCTTAGAGCCTGGTTACTAAATATAATAATATACACTCAACTGGAGATTTTTAAGAACTAAGAAAAAAACAGAATATATACAAATACCAACCCAGCATCAAATCAGAAAAAAAGGACCCATGAAACCGCTCCACCAAACACATGAAAGGTGGCTTAGAGAAGTGCCCAAAGTTCTGACAAATCAAGGAATTTCTACAAACCATGCCCCAGAAGCGTATTTATGATAGGATAAACTCAGGATCAACTGGAGAGCCTAAAAGGCAGGTATCCCAGAAATACCACATGCCTAGAAATACCCACAGGGCCTATATTACCCACAAGCCTGTGCAAGTCATAGCAGGTTATCCACCCCACTTTCTCCTCTAATAAAACACCAACTTCTTTTTCAAGTGTTTTCTTACTTTCATGCACAACATACTGAGGAAGATCAGTGGCAAATTCTTAATTATAAAATTATACATTAATAGATTCTACCATGACTAGTAAAGCAATTTTAGCCAACATAATGGAAAAGAAATATAACATATCAAAACAGAGTATTATAAATGTTCACTAGGGGAAACTCTTACCTTGGGGCTTCCTCCACCACTTTCTGATTTCTTCGTTGAATTGAGCACTCTCTTTCATTGAGCCACAAAGCATTCCCATGTTTATCACCTAACACCTGAAAGAGAAATACCATTTGAAAATATATACAGTGATAGCCAAAAAGCATGTGTCCAATTAACGTAAGTCTCCATGCAACACCCTTTGATTTTTAATATTCAAACCTCATAGAATATTATGTTCCTCTTTTGGTTGATGTTAATAGAGGAAAACTATACTTATAACCCCCCTAAACTCAAAACATTTTTATCAAAAAGATTTAAGGAAAAAATTCCCATGTTTCTTTACAAATACACTGGGTAAAATATCAGCATCAACTGTACAAATGTTGTGAAGGACACTAAGTATTAATAAAAAAGAATAGAGTGAATTCTAAATGTCCATGGCACATAGGAGAGCCATGAGTGTTGTTACAAACATCTGTTTGTAGTTAACATTATTAAACGCCTGTTGATCAGGAAATGCTATTTTATTTACATCTAATACGCAGTCTGTTACTGAATATGGATGCTTTTATTGTGCTTTATTTTTGGTATAGGAAACCAGTAAAAGGTCTGAGGTTAATATAGAACATACTATGGCTTTTCCCATTTGTAATAATGGAAAAGAAATAAGCTGGGGTTGCCAGATAAAATGACAGGACACCCAATTAAATTTGAATTTCCAATAAACAATTAAAATATTTTTATAAAAATGTGTCCCAAATACTGCATGGGATATACTTTTACTTTTAAAAAGTCATTACCACATACTTTTACTTTTTAAAAAGTCATTGCTTATCAGAAATTCAAATTTAGCATGTATTTTATCAGCTAAATCTGGCAATCTTAAAACAGGCACATTGCTAATGTTTTTGATTTTCAGGAAAGAATTAATATAGTTTCAAGATTAAAGAGTAGATGCTTATTACTCACTGCATATATTCAGTTCATAGCAGTAAGAACTGTTCTAGAAACCAAAAAACTAGGCACTAATTTTAGCTCCAAACAACTATGCAAACTTCCTGGGTAAGTCATTCTGTTTTTTCCATACATTATAAATGGCAGACAATATCTTAATATTTAATATGGCTACTGAAAAAATCAAATAAAAAAAGATCGTTGTTATGATACCATAAACTAAAAATGTCAATAGTTAATATATGACTGCAAAGTTGATTTTTAGGAATAAAAAATCTAAACCTCAAGAATGATTCCAAAGAAAAACATTCCAATAACAAAATGTCAATAAGGTAGAATTTTATTTCTATAACTCTTAAAGATGGCTGCACAAAGCACAAATAAAAATATTTTAAATCATTCCAACTCTCAACCTCTTGTTTTATTCTAGTTGAGAAAAAAATCAAAGAAGACTTAGTCTCCAAGATATAAGGCCACAATTACCAAGAAGTCCCAGAAATATTTCCAACTGTAAAATATAGATTCATATACAGACTTGAGTTTTTTTTCCCCTAAACTCTGTATAGTCTCCCAGTTCTTTTTTTAAAGTTCTGTCCTTTACTAGGCAGTCAACAAAAATAATTTGACAATTATTTATTCCATTAAATAAATGAAGAGACTAGTAAACAGACAACATTATAATAAAAAGTGCTTGTAAGGGAAGTTAATCCTTAAATGCATCATGAGCTTTTTAAAAACTTTAATACAACCCTTTAAGGAAACACATGTACTCCATATGGGAAACATCTCCCAGATATACTAAAAAAGTTTCATCATAATAGACTGTCTCACATAATGCAAAGTATCCCTGGTCCTAGCCCACAAACGTCAATAGTGCCCTGGCTGAGAAACCATGTGGTTTAAGCCACACAGAGTAGTACTATTCCAACTGCCTGTGCACAGGTCCAGCATGGGATAGCACACAGTATGTGACAGCTCGTATAAAAAATAACAGGTGGTTTACACATATATTCTTCATAGACTATAGCAGGATATTTAAGATATAGTAACTGTAATAGAAACCAGGAGACATGGAGACAAGAGTGAAGGGGGTGCTTACTTTTCACTGAATACTCTATCCTGTGAAGAAATTACCCAGTATAAATAAATACATGAAATTTGAGTAAAATAAAAAACCTTCCAAGTGTAGATCAAATGTGGGAAACATCTGTGTTGTCTATTTAAGCTACTGGAAGGACTTTCACCTATGTTAAAAAATATTACCTAGACTATATGCCATGGTTAATTAAAATAAACTTTAAAAAGCTGATGTAAATATATAATTATTTGACATAATTTAACAAACGCTTGAGTATTGGTAATGTGAAAGACACTGGCTCCGTTGTTAGAGACAGCATATGAGTAAGACCTACTCTCTGCCTTAAAGAACTTCTTAGACTCTTATTCCCCTTGATAAGGTATCAAATATTGATTGAATCACTACGGTATGTTGTTGACCTGAAACTAATAACATATGGCATGGCAATTATACTTTCAAAGAAAATTTTTTAAAATAATTTCTTCGTCAATTAGAAAACGTAGACAGCTAAAGATAAAATAACATAAGTAGTCCTCTAGTAGCACAAACAAATGCGAGATGGGAAATATAGAGAAGGGAAAAATTAATTCTGTCCCTAAGAACTACAGAAATTGTAGGAAATACAAAAAGCACCCCAAAGATTTCCCTTAAATTATAGACTTAAATATCAAACAGCCTACTTAACACCTATACTTTGATACCTAATGGGCATGTCAACCTTGATTTGTCCTAACAGATTTCCTCCCTAAAACTTGCACCTCACAGTCTTTCCCATTCCAAAGACAGTTCCACTGTCCTAATTCCCCAGGCCAAAACCCCAAAGTCATCCTTGAGGCCTTTTTTGTTTTGTTTTGTTTTGTTTTTGGCTCACATATTACATCTAATCTTTTAGAAAATTTCCACTTTCACAAAATATCTAGAAATCAATAATATCTAACAACCTCCATTACCAATGCCCAGGCCCAAACTGTCAACACCTCTCACTAGAACTACCACAAGAAACTCAAGAAATCTCTCAACTTCTATTGCTGGTTTGCAATTGGTAAGAACCAGTGAATACCGTGTGCCTCCCTTTCACTACTTTGTTGAATGGGGTATTTATTGCAGTGCCATATCCTTTCCTCATCATTGTATGAGCGGGTGTCAGACTGTCTTTAAATTCAGAGGTCTTCCCATCAGAAGGACTGTTCTTCTGGGACCATACACAAGAAGTCTCAACCAGACATGGGCCAAATCTATAGATGAGATCCTGGTCTTGGAAGGAAGGTGAATATATTGCGCTACCAAAAGACATGATTCCGGGG
>PVKE010045321.1:0-12656 GCA_004027555.1 Craseonycteris thonglongyai | reverse complement strand
GGCCCCACCCCCACCTGGCCACCCCCTCCCCCATCTCTGCACCTGCCCCGGGCTCTTAAGGACGCCGCCCGTTCTGCGGGCCGGGGCCGACCCCCGCGCCCCGCGCCCCGCGCGCCCCCGCCTCTGGGCAGGCGCCCCTGCCTCTCCATCCTCCCGCTCACCGCCGCGCTCTTCTTGCCGCGGCTCCGGCCCGCAGCCGCCCCAACCTCCATCCTCCCTCCTCCCCTTCCTCGGCCGAGACTCACGTCCCCCGGTGCCAGCCCATCCTCCTCCTCCCGCCACCTCCCCCCCCGGCGCCACCGAGCCCGCCGCAAACCCCGCCCCTCGCGGGGGAGGGGCAACGCCGCCCCGCCCCGCCCCGCCCCGCCCCGCCGGAAGTACCCCTCCCTCTGGGCGGCGCGGGGGTCCTCGCGCTGTGCCCCACCCCCTCACCTCCCCTTGGCCCCTCTCCTCGCAGCCATCCCGGTCTGGGGCGCAGCGGCCACAAAGGAGGGAGGGACGCGGGGGGAGCGGGGTTGGCACCGCCCCTGGGAGAGCCGGGCACGGGTTGCCATGACAACCGCAGCAGGCTCGCTGGAAGCTGGCAGTGGGGGTGCGGTGGGGTGGGGTCGCGGTGCCGTCCAAATTGGGACCTGCACCCCGTGGCGCCTCCTTCGGGGTCCCCCACCTGGCCTCAGTCTTCTCGGAGATGCGCCCAGCTCCCACACGCCCCCTCCTCTCCAAACAATGCCCCCCACCCGGCCCTGCAGCCCCAGCCCCGGTGCCCCACGGGCCGCTGCCCGAGCCCGGGCACCCCGGCAGATGGACGCGTCCCCGGCACCTGCGCCCCGACGCCCTCCCCGGTCCTTTCCGCCATCAGCAGCCCCCCTGTCTGCATCCCAGCATCCTGCCGGACCCCGGACCCCTACCCGCCCGCACCCCTTCCCCGCGACCCCACCTTAACTCACACTGACGCGGACCAGTGCGTCCATGATGGAGGCGAAGGTCTGCATCTCCTCGCCCTCGGCCATGGCCCTACCCGGCCCGCCCGCCCCCGGGGCCCGATCCCGGCTGCGGCTGCGAACCCCGGGCTCAGTGCCCCCGCTGGGGGTGTGGGCAGGGCTGGGGTGAGCCATCACTGCGCATGCTCCAGGGACAGGCCTCGACCCGCGCCTGCCGGGTAGGAGGTGGGAGACGGTGCTCCCCACGTGGTTCTCAGGAGGCGGGGGGCTGGGAGCGAAGTGGTATTTGAGGCGAGAACCATTTCCTACGTGCACGTTCTCCATGGGCTCCCATCTTACAGACAGCGGGAGGGTGGTCTTCGGTGAAGACGGGCTCGCAGATGGCAGGGCTGGGGTTGGGGTTCGGCTAAGACTCAGCCACCCAAGATCACAGGGCAGGGAGGTTTGAGGAACAGGCAACTCGAGATGCCAGAAATGGCAAAGAAGCCAGAGGTGGCCCCGGGCCATGTCCCAGTGCCATGAAGCGGCAGCAGATGCTCGGGGTGCGGGTAAAGGCGGGGGGCCCGGGGCGGCGGCCAAGGATGCGCTTGGACGCAATGCTTCCTCCGCGCCGGCAGAGGGCGCGACGCGCAGGCGCCGGGAGGGGAGCGCGGCAGCCAGTGCGCGGTGGGGCTGGCGCATGCGCGCAGGCGCCCGCGCCCGGCTCGGCTCCCGTGTTTCCCGGCTGGAGGCGCCCACTGGACCCGCGGGCAGGGCGTGATGGGTAACGGGACCAGCCGGATTCCCCCCACCCCCCGGAGGGCCCAGTGTGTGTGTGTGGGGGGGTCGGGGTTGGGGGCGGACCCGCTTTTCCTGGTCCTCTCCCCGCAGAGCTGACGTGTCCTGGAGCCCAGGGGGCAGGGCCTTTGCACGGGACGGGAGGGTGCGGGGCTGCCCGGGCTGCGGGCCTTTGCACGGGACGGGAGGGTGCGGGGCTGCCCGGGTTGCAGGCCTTTGCACGGGACGGGAGGGTGCGGGGCTGCCCGGGTTGCAGGCCTTTGCACGGGACGGGAGGGTGCGGGGCTGCCCGGGCTGCGGGCCTTTGCACGGGACGGGAGGGTGCGGGGCTGCCCGGGTTGCGGGCCTTTGCACGGGACGGGAGGGTGCGGGGCTGCCCGGGTTGCGGGCCTTTGCACGGGACGGGAGGGTGCGGGGCTGCCCGGGCTGCGGGCCTTTGCACCGGGACGGGAGGGGACGGGAGGGTTCGGGGCTGCCCGGGCTGCGGGCCTTTGCACGGGACGGGAGGGTGCGGGGCTGCCCGGGCTGCGGGCCTTTGCACGGGACGGGAGGGTGCGGGGCTGCCCGGGCTGCGGGTGTTTGCACCGGACCGGGGCTTCCCGGGCTGCGGGCCTTTGCACCGGGACGGGAGGGTGCGGGGCTGCCCGGGCTGCGGGCATTTGCACCGGGACGGGAGGGTACGGGGCTTCCCGGGCTGCGGGCATTTGCACCGGGACGGGAGGGTGCGGGGCTGCCCGGGCTGCGGGCCTTTGCACGGGACGGGAGGGTTCGGGGCTGCCCGGGCTGAGACATCCCTGGGGTGGGGGTCGCCGTGGGGAGTTGGGGAGTGTGGCTACGGCCCCGGGGGTGTTTGGGAGTGGTCGGGCCCTCATGCCCTGGGACCTGCCCAATCTGCCCGCGGCGCCTGGAGGGATCACTGGGCCCCACTCGCCGTCGCCTCTGTCGTCCCCTCCAGTGGTGGGCACGGGCACCTCGCTGGCTCTGTCGTCGCTCCTGTCCTTGCTGCTCTTCGCTGGGATGCAGATGTACAGCCGCCAGCTGGCCTCCACCGAGTGGCTCACCATCCAGGGGGGCCTGCTTGGCTCGGGCCTTTTCGTCTTCTCTCTCACTGTATCCTCTTTGACGTCGGTGGAGCTGGGCGAGGGGTGGGAGGGTGGGCAGGGTGGAGGGCCACGCAGTCTTGGGCCCCTCTTGTGCCCCCTGCTCCTTAATCCCTTCATGCCAGGCCTTCAATAATCTGGAGAATCTCGTCTTTGGCAAAGGATTCCAAGCAAAGATCTTCCCGGAGAGTAAGTGAAAATCGGGGTTGAGTTTGGAACCCTCCTCTCCTATCACCTCCCCCAACCCGGTGCTGAATGGTCAGCTGCTTAGAAGGTAAAGGAGAAGGAAATGTGTTAATAAGACTGTCTGGAGACAGACGACACTTTGGGATCCAGCTCCTGGAATTGGAGCTGGAAGAGAAGGCCTCTGGAAGCCAGGATCTGCCTCGCCTTTGCCATGAGGGGAACAGGCAGGTTTGCACCTGTCTAGCATGCATCCACGGGGAGGCGTGCTTTGTCCCCACCAGAAGCCGTCGCAGGAAGGACCGGTTCCCTGAGGGGTTCTGGTGTGGAATTGACCCAGTATTAGGGAATTCCATCTGCGATGATTGCGAAGAGCCTTGAGTATCGGCTATGCCGAGTTTCTGGGTCAGCAGGAATCCTGACCACATCAGAACAGTGAAGATTGTTTTCTGTTGGACATGAACCTTGTTATTGCTCCTGTAATTGATGATTGCGTTATTTATGGAGATGTAAGTTCATAAAGCACATTAGGCTTCAAGGCCAGATCCCCTGAGGAATGAATGCCGCATGCCCAGAAATTGATAGATGCCATCTGGTGTGAAGCCTTCATTCGGGGGAGCGAAGATCCTTCACCCCCTCCAGGCCTGGCTCTCTCCTCACCCTGATGCGGCTCCCAGAGCTCCTTCCAGCCCCAGCACTTACCTCTCTGAGGATGGGTTTCTGTAGGAATCGACATTTGCTCTTGAAAGGAACCTGTGTTGGGCGGCAGGGTTCTGCCTGCCCTGCCTTCCCACCTTCTCTCCATTCTCACTGTAGATGCCTGAGACCCTTTCTTGTCCCCACCCCATCCCCCGTCGCGTAGCCAGGTAGTGAGCCCCTCAGCTTCCACCACTGGCGGTTTAATGAACCCCACTGGCTGGCTTCCGCTGCAAAAGCCTTGACCTTCCCCAGGTGGGAGCAAGCCCGGCCCTTCCGACTGCTGTCACCTTCCCATGGGAGGAAAGTCACTGTAGGGACGTTAAGTGGTATCTGGGGCAGAGCTGGTGCTGAGCATGCCTTTCCTCCCTCCGCTACATTCTGGGCATTGTTCCGGCCAGCCAGGGTCCTGCTGTGGTCACGCCATAGCCCTTCAGCTGGGTTCCCCAGGATTGAGAAGGCCCCAGATTTCTCCCCAACTTCACCTGTGAATGGCTGCTCCTTCATTCTGACCTCACCTTCCTTGTCCCCCGCTTGCCTCCCCAGTTCTCCTCTGCCTCCTATTGGCTCTTTTTGCGTCAGGCCTCATCCATCGAGTCTGTGTCACCACCTGGTAAGTGCCTGGCCTTCCCTCCTGCGCTCCCTTCTTGCCCCTTCCCCATCCTCCTGACGCTGAGCCTGGGGTCTCCACCCCAGAAGGCCCCGGGCTGGCCGCGTGCCCACTGACGCCGCTACCGTTCGTTCTTCACTCTGCAGCTTCCTCTTCTCCATGGTTGGTCTCTACTACATCAACAAGATCTCCTCCACCCTGTATCAGGCCACAGCTCCAGTCCTGACACCCGCCAAGGTCACGGGCAAGGGCAAGAAGAGAAACTGACCCCGAATGTCCAATAAAGTTGGTTCTTTGTAGCTCTGTGAGCCGTGAGAAGCTGTGGACCTCTGCCAGAGCCTGCATGGGTGGGGGCAGGTGGGTGCCCCCTGCTGCGAGACCTCAGGGAGGGTGGGGCTCCCCCTCCTCCAGGGCTCATGTTTGTGTGTGGAACTCCGTACCCATGTCGCCTCCCTCAACGCCTGCCACTGTCCAGAAAGACTCCCAGCGTTGGTCACCCCCTGGCCCTTTGCCCTGGTGCCTTCGTTTTTCTCCAGTGTCTCGTAGCCAAGAGCTGAGGAACTTCCTAAGTTTCAGCAAAGCATGTAAATAAAACGACAGGGACAAGGCCGCCCCCCTCGGAGCCGGCCTCAATGGAAACGGGGTGGCTGCCCACGCCCTGCTCTGTCCCCGCTCGGCCGTGAGGAGCCCCTGTGACCAGTGTATGTGTTGGGGCACCTGGGCACCCCCTGTCCTCCAGGGTGATGTGGGCTTCAGGGTACGGTGCACAGTGCCCGATAAGGGGCAGTAGACTGCCCTTCAGGGACAAAATCCTGCACGGGGGCTGCATCTGAGTTAGGGAACAAGACCCAGTGAAGATGAGTCCAAGGGGTTCCGGTCACTGCGGTTCTCTGGAGGTCCATTCCCATTGGGCCGCAATCCCAGGCCCTTGCCCCGCACCGGGGGCAGAGGGAGTGCCCTGCAGTTTACCCAGGATGCCTGCAGAGGGCGCCGGGAGTCCACGTCTCCAGGAGCAGGTAAACCGCCGCCAGGCCTGGGGAGGGTTGGTTGCTGCTGGGTCCCCGATGGAAATCAACCTACTTGGACCCAAAGACGCTCCCTGGCGGGGCTGAAGCCTGAGTCAGGTCTCCGTCCCCTAGGCTGGGAGCCGAGGCAGAAAAGTCGGTGGAGACCGGAGCCCCCCTGCAAGGGCAGAGCAGCGCCTGGCTCCAGCTTACCTAGTGGGGGCGGGGGTGGCAGTATGTAGGGGGAGGAGAGGCTGTCCAGAATGGGCTCAGGGGCCTGGGTGGGTTCTGGGTCTCTAGCAAAACCTTGACTTCGTCCAGGCCTGGGGTGGGAGCGGAGGGCCGGGTCTGGGCCATGTGAGTAGCCGAGGCCCCCTGGGAGGACACCTTGCCTTTCCAAGATGAGAGCTTGGGTGGGGGCAGAGCTTGAGAGCAGGTGTCAGGACAAAGCCATGGGGTCTGGGCACCTGCTGGCCACCCACTGGGTAGGCACCGTGCACAGCCTGGGGCACGGGATCAAGGACCTCTTCCTCAGGGGATGGTGCATTTACAAGGCAGGTTGGCGCCAGCCTGGGCCCTCCACCCAGCCTAGCTGGGTGCCTCGCTGCAGGCTGCTTGCACCTGACCTACAATTAACCTTGGCAGGGGCATCCCGGGCCCCTGATCACCATCATTAAGTGTGGGGGTGGGAGGCCACCCTGGCTTCTGGAGACCCGAAGGTGAGAAGGGCAAAGGTGCTGAACCTCCTGGCCCCGGGGACGCCTGGGCCTCTGCTCTATCCCCCGCGGCCAGGCCGGCCTGGGGGCCAGAGGGGCCGTCCTGCCCCTGGAGGACAGAGGGAAGCCAGATGTTTCCTCCTGCTCCCTCGCACGTGGCCCCAACACCACCGGCCCCCAGGCACCCGCCACCAGCTCCAGAAGCAGGAGTAAACAATACAGGGGGAGGGGATGCGAGTGGGGAGGCTGCCACCGACCAGAGGGCACTGGGAAGTGAGGCTGGCACTGGCACTGGCACGAGTGCATGCCCAGCGTGTAGGGCATGCCAGAAGGTCAGGGCCGCGTGGGGGCGCGCAGGGCGCACAGGGAGGGGGAGGCCGCGCCAGGCCTTGGCTCCAGCCCTTTCCGGCCCTTATTGTCCTTGGTGAGAACAGGACGCCGACCCGTTCCCACTGCCCGGCGCCCACCCCGCCCCCCGCCCCGGGGCTCGGGAAGGATGTCGGGGAAACAAGAGCGAGCCAGAGACTCGTGGAGACAGAGATGCCGAGAGACCCAGAGACAGATACAAAGGGGGAAAAGGTTCCGTCAAAAGCTCATTGTGAGCCCCGCAGGCCCCGGGCGCTGTGGGAACCGCGAAAGAATGGGAGGCCGGGGGCCCTGCCCTCGGGGACCTCCGGGCCAGCCGCCCCGTGCGCGTCCCTCCTCGACTTCGAGTCGCCCCCGGAGCCGCCTCCTGAGCAAACAAAGGCCCGAACCCGGGTGCAGGCCCAGCGGGTGGCACTTCATTGCTCCGCTTCAGATGCATTTATTTGTCTCCTTCCCAGGGGACTGGAAGTTCCTTGGGGTGGGGGGCAAAGCCCAGATCTTGTTCCCAAATCCCAACCGGAGGCAGCGGCCGCAGTTCCGCAGGCCCTGGAGTCAGGAACCCGAGTCACCTGGGGTGAGGGGTCTCCCCACCTGTGCACCCGGAGCCTGGAGGGGGACATCCTTCCTTCCCAGGCTCCTCTACCTGGGTCCCAGCAGCTGTTCCGTGGGGACGGACGCTCCAAAAGCTAGGGAGCCGTCCAGGGGCCTTCAAACTTCTGAGGCCTCAGATAGATACACTATAAAATACGCGAGGAGTGCTCCAAACGTTTCCACGCAACCCACGAACGCTTTTCCACACACAATCATAATTCAGTGTGCGTATGTGAGCCCTAAGTTCATTCCAGGGTTTGTAGAGACCTTTCTTCTCCAGGGACTGCAGGCCCTGTTTTATGACTAAAGTGCTGTGATCATGGGCGTGTCGGATGCATTGCGGGTCCTGCCACTTCTGGACAGGTTTGAAAATTCCGCAGCAGGAGTTAACTCGCTTGTGTGGAAGGTCCCTTCTTTCTGATGTAGAACTATGGAGACTGCTCTGGGCCCTCCCCCCCTCAAAACAATAAAATAAAAACAAAAACAATAAAATAAAATCAGCTCCCGATAGCTGATGAGCGAAAACACCAATTGCAAAACAACGTCGCCATGCTTGAAGAAACTGTGTTGGGCCGCATTCAACGCGGTTTGGAAAAGCTTAATCTAGGCCGAACGTGGGACCTTGGCGAAACCCCAGGTCTTGATACCAGACACACCTGAGTTCTAGTTTGGACTCTGAGGTCCCCGGGGAGGGTTCCTGAGCCAGCCGTGTGACCTCTCTGCCCCTTATGTTCCTCAGCTGTGACATGGGGATAATGACAGACTATGTCACACTGCGGTCAGGAAGATTGGAATGAAATAGCAACTCAGGAGAGCCAGCCAGCCCCGGGCTTGACCCGCCAGGCATTTGACAAGTGCCATTTTCCCTGTGTCAACCCCACCTTCGACTGAGCCTTTGCCACTTGCCGGTGAGTGTACTTAGTGCTTTACAGAGAGTCTCAAGCTCGGCCACCTTACGACACTGCTATTCTGATTCCGTGTGGTGGTGACCTTTAGCTGGTACCATCCCGACCAGGTCTCTGCTCACCCCGGCCGGGCCCTGGCTCCTGCCTGACCTCAAGGCCTTGCACCCATCCCCACGCTGACGCCATCAGTCCATGGACCGCCTGTGCCAGGCAGGCTCCACCTCAGGGCCTTTGCACTACTGTTCCCACTGCCTGGAACACTTGTCCTGCGGATTATCTACACCCCTTCACTTCATTCTTGCAAAGATCTTCCTTTAAGGTGACCAGATGTTAACATTGGTAAAGCGGGACACCATTGACCAGGGGGGGAGGGGGTTCTTGATTAAAAATTGGGTCTATCTCCCGCCGTTCCCTAGCTTGTCGTGCATTCTTTCCAAAACTTGAGACTTTTTAAAAATGCGATGGGACGCGGGACAAATTGTTAAAAATCAGAACTGTCCTGCCAAAAGCAGGACGTCTGGTCACCTTATCCTAGACAGGCCTTTCTGACTGCGCTGTACAACACAGTACACTCGTCCCCCCTGAGCCCCTTCCCTGGTTGTCTTTCTCTTCATAGTACTTGTCACTGCTTTATATATTAAATATTTAAAGAATTTTTGTGTCGTTTTTGAGAGACAAACAGAGACAGAGAGAAGGGGAGGGCCCAGAGCAGTCTCCATAGTTGTACATCATCCGGTTTTGACACGGTTTTGTTCTACACAGGTGGGCGGGGGCCACGCAGGGTGGGAACCGGGCTGGGGGCCTCCCCACATGGGAAGCTCACCCCAGCAAGATGCGGGGGCCACACCTGGTTCACATATGGGGCTGCACAGGCCGGGGTTGGGACTTGATCCTCAGCCCCCGTGGGGCTGCAAAGCGAGAATTTAACCCGCTGAGTTGTCCCGGCTTCCCCTACCGTATATATTTATTAAATATCTACGGGGCTGCTTCCTGTCTGTCTCCCAGCAGGTCTGTGGAAGCAGGGACCCTGCTTTGGTCTGTAGATGCAGCTGGAAGTCTAGCGGGTGCCCCATACGCAGCTGTGGAAGGAGGAATCAACCCGCCGTAGTCACACACGGACCTCTTGGCCGAAACTCAGCTTCCTCCCTGCCTCAGGCCCACGTGGTCCAGGCCCCATCATCAGCCGGGTGTTTCTCTCAGCTGCTCCCGGGTCCCTCCTCCCTGGGGATCTTGTCCCATCTCGTCTCCCCGTGGCCTTACCTCCTGCAGGAAACCCTGACTCACCCAGTCCCTCCTCCCTCAGCGGCAGAATCTCCATCCACCATCGCCCCCTGAAGCCTGGCTGTGATTCTGTGACTGAGTGTTTGTGCTGATGACATGTGTGTCTGTCCTGTGGCCCCGATGGGTACCCTGAGGACAGGGATGGAGTCCCCACAACCTGACCACCTGAAACCTTTCCCTAGGGACCAGCTATCACCGTGGCACCTGTGGGCACACAGAACACGCCCCAGCCTGGCATGATACACGCAGGCGTGTGGCCTGTGGGGGTCACCTACTCCTCTAAGGAGTGAAGCCCCCAGCCTCAGGGACCCTCCATCCCAATGCAAAGGCTGGAAGGAGTCTTTCAGAGCCTCACCTCCTGCCCCTCCCGGGACGCCTTTGTCCCCCGAAGCAGCCAGAGGATGACTCACCAGGGACTCCCCTGCTTCTGTGCCTTTGTTCAGGTTCTCCCTGCAGGTCCCACCCTCTCACCTGAGCCGTGCTTACTCACCTCTCCTGAATCACCTCGGGCGGCAGGCCCTGTCATCAGTCCCCTCCTCTGGGCCGTCTGTCATCTTCCAGCTCCCCAGCACGTCTCTGAAAGGCTCCCCGATTTGGAATCTGTCTGCCTCTGAAACCGAAGCTTGTAGAAACAGAAAACCCCGAAAACACGGAGCCTGGCCATCTGCAGAGGTCGCTCACCTCAGGGGATGGCTTGGGGGTGTTGGGAAGGAGGCTGGGGGAACTCAGGGGAACCCCCAGCCCCAGGAATGGAACAAGAGACCACGATTCATAACAACAGGCATGACCAACACCCACAAGCTGCTTCCCAAAGCTTGCTTGAAATACCCTCCCGCCATGATCTCCCATGTGGAGAGCAATGCTACACGGGGGTCAGTGATGGGTTCCACCGTGCAGCTGAGAGAACGGATCTGAGTGGCGAGCACACAACGTGACACATACACGACGTATTGTAGAATTGTGCACCTGCTACCAACCAATGTCACCCCCGTCAATGTAAGAATGGATACAAAACAAACAAAGGCACAGAGAGGGTAAGTTACTTGCCTAAGGTCACATAGCTCAGGACCCAACCGCTGGACAGCTGGGCTCTAAAAACCCACACTGTTAACCCCCAGCCGTGCTGCCTCTCAAGCCCTGCCCTCAGCACCTGTGCTGTGTCCTGTGGCAGCAGAAGGGCGACTGATGGTTTGTCTGCAAAGCGTTGGAGAGCAAGGAGTGAGACCATTAGAACCTGCTGGCTTTTGCTCAGCCTTCGCCAAGGCCAGAGACCCCCATGTCTGGCAGACGACAGGCTGTGAAGTCGGTCTAGTTCCGGGGACCAGGAAAGCTGGGCCAGTTCTGCCTCCCCGGAGGCTGTCAGATGCTACCCTGTCCTTCCCTCTGTCCCTCATCACATTTATAGGCCCGCTGAGTTTCCCACAGTGCACTGGGGGCCCGGAGATGAGCTACAGTGGTTCTGGGCAGACCAGGCAGGGAAACCGAAAACCTACAGCTTGACGCGTTACGTGTCATCCCCGGAAGAGGCTGCTGGAGCTCAGAGGAAGCGGGGGTGGCCGGCCCCCCAAAACGGGGTCAGGCCCAGCAGCCTGCTGGACGGACATGGTGCTTGAACTCAACACTGAAGAAATGGGTACCCACATTTTCGTGTGGCATCCTTAGGATTTCACTGTTCATGTTAGTTTTCTTTTTTTTAAGGCACTGGGAATTAATTTGGGTGTAAGGTGTGAGATTGAAATCTAACTGAATATACTTCCCCCCCCCCAAAGATCTATTTCTATTGTATTTGACAGAGAGAGACAGAGAGGAGGGGGAGGGCCCAGAGCAGCCTCCACAGTTGCACGCCATCAGCTCTCTACATAGTTTCACCCCACAGGTGGGGGCGCGGCTGCACAGGGCAGGAACCGTCTGGGGGTCTTGCCCCAGTGAGAACCGAACTGGGGGCACTCCTTAGTTCAGCACATGGGTCCGCACGGGCCCGGGGCCGGGATTCTACCCTCAGACCCCAGTGCTGCAAGCCGAGCGCTCAACCCGCTGAGCCATCCCGGCTTCCCCTGAATGTGCTTCTTCGCATTGGGAAGCTAGTTGCAAACGGTTTCCGAGCAATTCCTCCTTCCGCGCTCACCTGAGATGCCATCTCTATCATACGCTAACTTGGTATGTGTTTGACCTGCTTCTTCACTTTTTATTCTGTTCCACTGGTCTCTAGAGGGAGGTAGTGGCAGAGCTTGTGGGCTCTGAGGTCAGATTATCTGGGCGTGTGCCTCAGTTTCCTCATTTGTGAAATGGAGATGATAATAATAGTACCTACTTCATGTGAGGGCTATGGAGATGGAATAGGATAATGCACATAAAGTACCCATTAGAGCACCTGGGGGAGGGTAATCACTCCACCTGTCAGCTGCCATGTGATCCTTATCTGCCCGTCCCAGGACCAGTAACCCAGGGGGGTGAAATTACTAAGCACGTAGCTTGGAGCTGATGGGACAGTTCTGCCACTCAATTACTATCTGCATGACCTTGGGCTAGTCACTCACCTTTTGCCGCCTCTCTGTTGGGGTTTCCTCACTCATACGTGGAGATATAAAAGTACCCAAGGCAGGGTGTTCTCAGTCTCGAACGTGACCATGTCAGACAGGGCATGACACAACAGCCCCTCAAATGTTTATTCTTCTGTGGCCGATTATTATGACGTTATAGTTTATGACCTGTCTTTATGGGTTGTAGCTCCTTCTCGTTATCTTTCCCCACAAGATCTGCTCTGGGGCGTGGTGATGGTTCAGAGCCAGGTTTGCTGTGGGTGAACGGAACAGGGCTTCTGGATCTGCCGAGCTGATGCCTTGCCCGTGACCCGCGCTGGGCGTCAGTGTGACCAGTGAGGTCCGGAGGGAACAAACAGTAGGATTCAGGGACAATGGGGAAGGGAGTCTGTGTGTGTGTGTGTGGTGCTCTGAAGTTCATCTAGCAGGCTTTAAACATGTTTTTATTTTATTATTCATTAAAAAAAAAATATTGTTGGGGAAGCCAGGATGGCTCAGTGGCTTAAGTGCTCACTTTGCAGCCCGGGGGACTGAGGATCAAATCCCGGCCCCGGCCCGTGGGGACCCATATGCTGAACTGGGAGCTCCCCCAGCCCAGTTCTCACCGGGGTGAGACCCCGGCCCAGTCCCTGCCCTGTGCAGCCCCGCGCCCACCTGTGGAATAAAACTGTGCGGAAAAACCGATGATGTGCAACTATGGAGACTATTCTGGGCCCTCCCCCTTCTCTCTGTCTCTGTATCTCTCTCTCTCTGTCAAAAACAATAAAAATAGATCTTAAAAAAAATAATTGTTAAATTTATTGGGGTGACATTGGTTGATTAAAAAAAAAAGTTTTAATTTTTGTCTTAATTCTCACTTGAACCAGGGAATGTGCAGAGTTGAAAAAGCCCACTCGTTCTATGAGGCATTTAATGAAAAATGGGTCCCCTGTTCCATTCTCCCCCC
>PVKE010045320.1:0-12659 GCA_004027555.1 Craseonycteris thonglongyai | reverse complement strand
CAAGAGTCTGTTAGTTCATCCTAATTTTCATTTTTATCATGTATAAATGTTTTTATTTCTTCAATTAAGTTCACAAATCTTGTAAGAACTTTACCTTTACTGAGCCAACGTACTTCAGTATGCAGGATGAGATCATGTTCTTTATCTTCAGTATCTTCTAACAGGGCCTTGAAAAGTCGGTGTTGCAATGGAGCTGCTCAAATAGAGTTGATTATCTTTGTGACTATTTTCATAACATGTTCAAAGGGCAGTATTTGACAACACAAAGCTTCCTGATGGATACTACAGTGGTAGGACATAAAGTTTGAAAATGGTTCATCTTTCCTGCAAAGGGCAATAAATCCTTTGTTTTTACCAACCATTGCTGGTGCCCCATCAGTAGTTATCGCAGACAACTTATGCAAAGGCATGTTTATCGACCTGGCGTATGTTCTGAAAGTTTTCTAAGTATCCTCACCTCTCGTCTGTCCTTTCATTGGTAATATTTGCAACAGCTCCTCTTTCACTGTGAAGTTACTAAATACCATTCTCACCATAACTGCCAACTGTGTGGTGTCTTATATGTCTGTTGACTCGTCAGATTGCAGAGAGAAGCAGTCACATATTTCCAAGTCAGTCTTTAACTGAGTTTGAAAGTCTTTTGAAATTGCGTGTATTCTTCTTGTGACTGTGTTATTTGATAACTGTAGGTCTTGTATCGCCGACATCATCTCACGCTTGTTAGAATATTCCTCAAACAAACAATCGGCAGCAGTCAGAAATGCTTCTTTCACCATCTTGGAGAGGTTTTTTCTTCTTTGCGAGCATGTGAGAAATTTTGAAAGAAGCAATGGTTGCCTTTTTAGATTTTTCCACATGTCTAGTGAAAACAGTCTGTTGAGTAGTTAAACTTCATTTTAGTTGATTTATTTTTTTCTTCAGATTTAAGTGGATAATTCGTATCAAAAGTGGTGTGACTTGTCTGAAAGTGATGTTCAACATTATGTTTTTTCGGCACTGCAATACTACTGCCACACAACAGGCAAACGCATTGACCTTTTAAATTAATGAAACAATATGATTCCTCCCAGTCTGTGTTAAAATGATAGGTTCGTTTTCTCTTATTTGGTCCACTCATTTTAGGACTAAAAAAATAAAAATAAAAATAGTTATAGAACTACAATATCATATCAAATTGCCACCGTAATAATAGATTACCTACCTCGCTTTTAGTTCATTTAAAATCGAATATATCAAATCACTGTGATCCTAGCTAACCGTCACGACCCGGTCAGTCCAGCAACCGCAATCAAAATGGCAACGTCGCGTCTCCCGGTTGGGGGGAGGAGAGTTTAAAGAGCGCAGCGGCTAAACAAGACGCGACATGTACAAAGGCGAAAGCTAGGGAAACACTTATACATACGATATCGCAAACATACCAACGAATATAATAAACCTGTGGAGATACTCCAACAACATTTTAAAATTCTAACAAATGTATAAAAATAAATGATAGTTTTACTTAGTGTTTATGAAAAACTTATGATGCCGTCAAATAATGGCGGGTGCACACAAATCGGGCACGGGGTTGGGAATCCCTGGAATAGACTATAAATACCAAAGAAAAGAAAGAAATCAGTGTTGTGTGGGTTTCTAAGGAGATGCAGTGCTATATAAAAGCATAAAGCCTATTTTCCATTTCTAAGAATGTTTCAGAAAAGGATGTCCTAAGACTTAAATTTTGTCAGATTTGGTTTCAAAAGGGGGTTTATTGAGTTTCCCCTTCTTTAAGTTATTGCCTTCTTTTGATTAAATGCTAAAAAGGAACTCATCTACTCAGGCACCTGAGAGCCAAGATTCCTGTCTGCTTTTTTGGTGAGGTTGGGTGTGTGTGTGGATGTGTGGAGTACTTCTAGTCTAAATATGAACTGACCACTAAGAAATTCCTAATGCCTCACCACTCCCAAAATCCAACTAGACCAGGACCGAGATGCCATATGAGCCAGGCAAGAAAGGTGCTTACTTAGTATGAATGACAGTGGGGAGTTGTGGGTCGTGTAACAGAGGGCTATGGCCCAGCTGAAAAGACAAGCTGCTATTGCTTAATTTCAGGCAGTTGTAAGATTAGGTGGGTATTACCAATCAATGTCACCCCAATAAATTTAACAATAAAAAAAAATTGCCATCTAAAACATCTGGAAAATAATTGGTTTAACTATAGAAACTCCTTTTAACAGAGTTAAAAAGAAAACTTACAGACTTTCGAAAGTAAAAAAAAAATTATGTGGGAATGTGGGCTTCATGATTGTTAACGGGATTATTGATAAAAAGATGGCAAAAGATACAGATGGTAACAAAGATTGTGTGAAATTTACAGATAATGCACATAACAGGAGACCATACAACATGCTTCCCACTGTGAGCTTCCTGCTCCCCACAGTGGCATGTAACTACTCATTCTGCCACCTGCTGGGCATCAGGCTGCCATTCTTGGGTGAAGGGCAGTGGTGATTAATATCCTCCTGCACCACCTTAACTCCCCTCTTTACCTGACTTCAGAGACTGTAGCTGTGTCTACCTACTTAACATGTGCTAGTGGCAGGCATAAAACATTATGGGGAGACATGTCTGAGTATTAATTCAAGACTGGGTGAAGCAGGGTAACTTCTTTCAGTGAGTAGATATTAAGCTGATAAGAGGTGTGTTTCTGCATTTCACTCCATGATCTAAGGTTCTGTATTCTCACAATATCAATGCAGCAAGATTACTGTTCTCTGACTTCCTCAAATACTTCTTGCAACACTGGGAGAAAATAAAACAAATGTTATCATTACTATTTGAACTGCCTAGTGAGGAAATGATATTGTTCTATTTAAATGAATCAAGGTGCTCCACATTCTTCCACCAATTGAATGTTTTGGTTCTTGTACATGCTTTTTAAAAATAACTTATTTACTGATTGCTTTCTACCTACCAGTCATTGTAATACATGTAAAATGAATTGTCTCATTGTATATTCAAAATAACCATATGAGGTATGAGCTACATTATTCTTTCCCATTTTACAAAGGAGGAAAGTGAGGCTTACAGAAGTGAATTTGCCCAGGGTTCCACAGCTAGCAATGGGAAACACAGCAGAGATGGGAAACACAAACAAATTTGTTTGACAGCGTCTTTATTCTAAGTTTCCTCCAAAGCTCTCAAAAAACAAAAGATGTTATTTTATCTCATATATAGCATACTGACAATTATATAGTTGGGTTTGATGATTGGATACCCAAATTTTGAACAAAGTTTGGCAGAGATACAATTGGCCTGTTCACGCATATAACTTGACATAGAAAATGGTTCTTCATTCAGTGATTAAAAGTCTTTTTTTTTTTTTAAATACAGAAAAATGGTACTCTTGTCCTGGTTGTGGTGTTAATAAACACCAGTATTACTAATTACTCTCAATATAAATTGGTTTTCTTTTCAATAATTTTTATATTTTCTGATGTTTCTTACCATATTTACATATATCATCTATTTTTAAGAACTTCTGGGAAATTTCAGAGGTTAATTTCTGGTCCCTATGTTGCAATAGATTCTCTATCTTATTGAAAAAATAATTTATTTCAGGCAATGGATATGTAATAGAAAGGTAAAACTGACTGAGGGATTTTTCCAATCATTTTATTATGAAATTTTTCAAACATCAAAAGTTGACAAAATTTTATGGTCAGTACCCAAATACCAACCACATTGATTCTGTATTTCACTCTACATGTTTTATTATTTATCTCTCCATGTTATTTTTATGATTCATTTTAAAATAAATGCACATTGGTATACTTTCCCCTAATACTGCATATCATTAGAGTTTATTATTTATTTTTTAAATGTTTGATGTATACTTACTTGCAATGAAGTGCACAAATATTAAGTGTAAGTTTTCTGAGTTTTTACAATTCATGCACCTGTGTAATACAAACCCTTCACAAAATACAGACCATTGTAATTGTCCCAGAAAGTTTCCTCTTGTCCCTTTCCAGTCAATCTTACTCCACTTATCAGATGTAACTACTGTTATGATTATTTTGCCTCACAGATAAAATTTGCCTATCCTAAAACTTTATGTAAATGCTATTATATAAAGCATAATGCTTCTCTCACTCAGCATATTTTTGAGATTAATTGAGGTTGCATGTATCAGTAATTAATTCCTTTTTATTGCTGAGTATTCTTTTGTATGAATATATCACCCTTTGTTTTTCTGTTGTCCTGTTGATGGACACCTAGGCTATTTCTGCTGGTGTTTGTTTTTGTTTTTTAGCTATTATGAATAAAGCTGCTGTGAATATTCTTATACAGTTTTTTGTGTGTATGCGTGTGTGTGTGTGTGTACACATATGTATTTATTTCTCTTGAGTAAACATCTAAAGATGAAATTGTTGGGTCCTAGAGTAAGTATATGTTTAGTTTAAGAAGAACTGCCAGACATTTTTTCCAAAGGATTGTACCATTTTGCATGACTGCACCAATGTATGAGACTTCCATTGTGGTGGTTTATCTTTTTTTGTCTTAGTATTTATGAGGGTGTATAATCTCTTCTAGTTGATACTTAGATTGTTTCTGCTTGTGCCTAGCAGCCCTCTCGTCAGGTCAATTTCTTTCTCTTTTTTAACTCTAATCCCCACCAGGAACTGTTGGAAACATTCTTTCTCTGTGATAAATGTTAAGATAACCAAAAACTCAGTTTGAGTTATTCTTTCTCAAACATGGAATACATTGCTCACCAATGAGGCCTGTTTTCTTTAATGAAGATTAACATTAGAGAACAAATCTGGGTTGCTAAGGAAACATGTTAGATTGTTCCACATGACTAATGGTGCCGGACGAAATGGCACCACAGAAGAGGCTCCATGAAACATAGTAATAAAAATAGAATATTACCATTTTCTTTAAAGATTATGAGTTCATGTTATTTATAAATTGGGGTTTTTTTTTCTCTAATATGGAAGCATATTAAACAAGCTTTATTCTTTCCCCAGTAATTTGTGTTAGATCCCAATGTGGTTATAATTTATATTTCCTTATTAACTAATGATAGAAAGCACATTTCCATGTGTTTATTTGCCATGTGTAAACTTTACATTTCTTAACAAATTTATTGAGGCATAATAGACATACAATAAAATACTCATATTGAAAGTGTACAATTTGATAGGTTTTGACATGTATACATCCTTGAAACCACCACAGTCAAAATAATAAATGCCTTCATCACCCCACAAAAGTTTTCTTTTACTTCTTCATAATCCCTCCCTCCTGCTTCTCCCCCTTTCCAAGGCAACCACTAATGTATTCATATCACTTTAGGTTAGTTTGAGTTTTCTAAAATATTATGTAACTGGAATCACACAGTAAATACTTTTTCTTGGCTTCTTTCACTCAATATAGTTATCTTGAGATCCATCAGTATTGCATGTATCAATAGTTTTTTGTTTTTTTAAGATTTATTTTTATTGTTTTTGACAGAGAGAGAGAGAGACAGAGACAGAGAGAAGGGGGAGGGCCCAGAACAGTCTCCACAATTGCACATCATTTGTTTTCCCACATAGTTTCATTCCACAGGTGGGCAAGGGGCTGCACAGGGCAGGGACTGGGCCAGGGTCTTCACCCCGTTGAGAACCGAACTGGGGACACTCCCCAGTTCAGCATATGGGTTCACATGGGCCGGGGCCGGGATTCGATCCTCGGTCCCCAGGGCTGCAAAGTAAGCGCTTAACCCACTGAACCATCCCGGCTTCCCCAATATATATATATATTTTTTTTATTCCTAGTAGTACTCCATTATATATATATAACCACAATTTAATACATTTACCTGTTAATACATATTTGGGTTGTTGCCATTTTTTGGTTACTACAAATAAAGTTACTATGAACATTTGCAGACAAATTTGTATGGACATATGCTTTATTTCCATTTGCTATAATTATACAAAGGGAATTGCTGGATCATGTGTTAGGTTTGCTTAACTTATTAAGAAGCCTCCAAACTGTTTTTCCAAAATGGCTATACTACTTTATATTCTCATTATCAGTATAGGAGAGTTCCAGTTCCCCCAAATTCATGCCAACACTTGGTATGGTTAGTGTTTTTAAATTTAGACATTTAGTTTAGGTTTTACATTTAGATATGTGATCAGTTTGTAGTATTTTTTATATATGGTGCAAGGCCTGGATCAAAGTTTGTTTGTTTGTTTTTCTACATGTGGATATCCAATAGCATCAGGGAATAGCAGTCAATCTTTCACCATTAAGTATGATATTAGTTGTAGGTGGTTCCTAGATGCCTTTTATCAGTTTGAGGAAATTCCCTACTAGTCCTAGTTTTCTGAGTTTTGATTAAATGTAGGGGTTGGAGTCTGTCTGATACATTTTTTGTACCTATTGAGATGATCATAGGGTTTTTCTCTTTCATATTGTTAGTGTGGTAAGTTATTAAACATTGATTGGTTTTTGAATGTTAAACCAATCTTGAATTAGGATAAATCCACTTGGGATCTCTAAATTTCCAAACATACAGGGTCTGGCAAAAGTAATGCCTCTTTTTATGAGCTAGTAATCTATACTAAATATTTTATTTGGTTGCTAAGGTTACTAAGACAACACATTACTTCTGCCGGACCCTGTATTTTAACTCAGACCATTTCTGTAGTTCCACTTTTTCATGTTGTGTGAAAAATAATGAGTTCATAAAATTTACCATCCTATTTGTACTGTGGTACATGTTAATAGTTTCAAGTTCATTAAACTTGGATGACTGTCTTTACAAGTAATTTCCAGACATTTTTTGACATGTGGCCAAAGGTTTTATCCTCATAGAAATTAGCAAGTTAGGATTTATAACCTGGGAGAAATTGGACCTATTGCCACCCTCTCTCTGTCCTATCTCAGTATACTAAATCAAATTACAACAGCTGTCTGGAATGTAACCAGCCATGTAATATGAAAAATAAGAGACATTTATAGCTGGATTTTTTCCAAACAGACCTCATATACCTGAAGTAGGAAAGTCAGGTAATACCTGCCATGACCCCAGTTACTTTTTTGAACTCATTTTAGTTTTTGATATACTTTGAAGCCTTGAACCACCACCGAAGTGATAAAATTTAAAGTTACCCATAATGACTTCATAAAGACATGATCACTGAGAGGATTCCTGTTGAGGCCACTTTACATTCTCAGATGATAAGCATCCATAAATTGATCTCTCAAATGAAATGTTCAGAAAAGTTATTTACCAATAAGTTCTTTACCAAGTCTTTTACCAATAAAACTTTTATGGCTCAATTAAATATTTTTTATTTCTTCTTAGGACACCTGCTCAAGGAGACATTTATGTCTGAATCCTTTTATTTTAAGCATTTTTTTTTCTTTGAAAATCACAAGTTGCAAGTGCACAGCTTTTCAAGCTCTATCTTTAAGAGCAATAAGACTGGTTACAGCATGGTTAAAGAATTACAATTTAGAGGAAGCCAGGATGGCTCAGCAGCTTGAGCGCTCGCTTTGCAGCCTCAGTCGAGGGATTGAGTCCTGGCCCCAGCCTGTGTGGACCCATATGCTGAACTGGGGTGTGGCCCCAGCTCAGTTCCTGCCAGAACAAAACCATGTTGAAAACTGATGACATACAACCATGGAGACTGCTTTGTCTCTCTGTCAAAAATAATAAAATAACTATTAAGAAAAAAAAAAAAAAAGAATTGCAGTTTAAAAGTCATTCTAACATTTAATTTTTCAACCTGTAATCTTTCTTTAGAGAGCAAAGCCAGTGAGAGTTAAAGCATTTCCTAACCCCAAATCCTCCCACTTCTAAAACCTCAATTATTACACAATGTCTGCAAGATGTGCTGGCTGACAATCTAGTGTGAAATGGAAAAGGCCCTTGGGCCCGCTACCTCATCTCATACAACATCCCAAATGTCCCATTCCCAGTATTTGTCTTAGCCTCCTTTACCAGCTAGACCCTGACCCAATGGCTTCTATTTGTTTCTGCTGGAAAGTGTCAGGTCCCTCTGCCACTTTGGCTAGAGTTGGAATGATCATATAATTATTGTCCAAACACAGACACTTTTGAGAGTAAAAGGAAATATTGCTTATGCCTGTACAACAGGCATAAACCAAGCCTCTTCTAAGCATGGCCACTGTCTATAGCAGCAGTGTCCAACCTTTTGGCTTCCCTAGACCACATTGGAAGGATAGATAGATAAATAGATTAGATAGATAGATGATAGATAGATAGATAGATAGATAGATAGATAGATAGATAGATAGATAGATAGATATAGATAGATAGATAAAAGAAAAGAAAATGTATTAATGTCTTAAGAAAGTTTAGGGGAAGCTGGGATGGCTCAGTGGGTTAAGCGCTCGCTTTGCAGCCCCAGGGACCAAGGATTGAATCCCAAACCCCGGCCCATCTAGACCCATATGCTGAACTGGGGTGTGCTTCCCATGCAGGAGGCCCCCAGTTCAGTTCTTGCCTCCTGGTTCGGGCCCTGGCTCAAGGGGCATGCCTCCCATGTGGGAGGCCCCCAGCCCAGTTCCTGCTCTGTGTGGCCCCCGCCCACCTGTGTGGAACAAAACCATGTTGAAAACTGATGAGGTACAACTATGGAGACTGCTCTGGCCCTCCCCCTTCTCTCTGTCTCTCTCTGTCCCTGTCTCTCTCTCTGTTTCTCAAAAACAATACAGTAAATCTTAAAAAAGAAATAAAGAAAGTTTACAAACTTGTGTTGGGCCGCATTCAAAACCATCCTGGGCCACATGCCACCCATACATCCAGCCTCAATCCTCCGCACCTCTTGTTGCCTCTGTGCACAAGGACTGTGTGTACACGGCAGGGGCCAATCTGAATGTTGGCAGCAGAGCATCACAGCTGATTTCACTTCCTGTGGTAGGGCTGTTTCTCTTGCCCTACCTGAGGCTCTTGTTCCAGTTGTCCCAAGAGATGCTCATGGCTTGGTGCTGACTTCAACAACTCTTAAATAAATTGAATCTGTAACTTAAAACGTTCTCAATGAAAGGAAGGGTTTGCTTCTATTACTAGTATTTTCTTCTCTGGGTCATTTTTTCCCCCTGCTTATTTACATGTCTAATAATCAAGGCGGCAGGCTTTAAATGGTTTGTGGATGAAAATGAGAAACTGTTTCTATGAAGTGTTTCCATTGCTTCCTTGATTATGAGAAGTTGGCATACTAATTGAAAAACAATTACAATATGTTAATGGAAAGATTTATAATTTCCTGGTTATTTCTTTTTCTTTTTTTTTTTTAATATTTATATTATTGTTTCTGACAGAGACAGATAGACAGGCCCAGGGCAGTCTCCATAGTTGTATGTCATCAGTTTTCAACATGGTTTCCTTCCACACCAGTGTGTGGGGACCACACAGGGTGGGAACTGGGCTGGGGGCCTCCTGCATGGAAGGCACACCGCCTTGAGCCAGAGGCCAAACTGGGGGAGAGAGGGGGCAGAACTGAACTGGGGCCTCCTACATGGGAAGCACACCCCAGTTCAGCAAATGGGTTTGCACAGGCTGGGGCCAGGATTCAATCCTTGGTCTCCAGGGCTGCAAAGCAAGTTCTTAACCTGCTGAGCCACCCTGGCTTCCCCATTTCCTGGTTATTTCTATTAGCTTTAGATCAGGCATGTCCAGCCTGTGGCCCAGGACAGCTTTGAATGAGGCATAACACAAATTCTTAAAACACTGAGATTTTTTGAATCTTTGGTTTTTTTTTAGCTTATCAGCTGTTGTTATTTTATGTGTGGCCCAAGGCAATTCTTCCAGTGTGGCCCAGAGAAGCCAAAAGGTTGCACACCCCTGATTCTAAAAGATTCTTTGATATTTGTTGAGACTTGCTTCATGGTCCAGCATCTGGTCAGTTTAAATTAATTTTGCAT
The DNA here is from genome assembly GCA_004027555.1 of Craseonycteris thonglongyai. Classification (NCBI taxonomy): domain Eukaryota; kingdom Metazoa; phylum Chordata; class Mammalia; order Chiroptera; family Craseonycteridae; genus Craseonycteris; species Craseonycteris thonglongyai. The sequence goes on along the minus strand of PVKE010045320.1, from coordinate 2,729 downwards.
TTGTACTTGTGAAGTTTCACTTCCCCCTGAATTTGCCTATGTATTCCTGGTACTCTCTTGTGGCTTGTTAGTTTTAGTGATGGTTTTATTTCCTTTAAAAAAAAATTTTTTTTTAACTGTGACATAACATGCATCCTAGAAAAAAAGAAAAGTTTACACACACAAAAAAAAAGCCACAAAACAAATAACCACATAACTCATCCTCCAGGTAAAGAAATAGAAAATTATCAGCATCCTAAAAGCCACTTGTGTATACCCTTCTGATCATAGTTTAATCCCTTTCCCAAGATGTAACCATTATCCTGACTTACAGAAATTTATCCGCTTTTCCTTATAAATGTACTACCTCTGTATGCATTTCTAAACAAAAGAGTTTAGTTTTGTCTGCTTTTGAACTTTTAAGTATATAATGACATGTATATACTGTATTGTTTTGTGTCCTGCCTTTCTACTCAACATTAAATATATAATATTCAATTATGTTGTTGTATCTAACTGCAATTTGTTCCTTTTGTTGCATTTTAGTTGGTTTTTGCTGTATAAGAATTTAATTGTATCAAAATTTATTCTACAGTTGGTGGGCATTTGGGTTGTTCCAGTTTGGGGCCAATTATTAACAATACCATCATGAATGTTTTTGTACTACATCCAGATGCACGTACTCATATGTATGTATTTCTGTAAGGTTATATGTATATACAGGGGCTGTCTGGGGAAAATCCAGTCATAAATGCCTCTATTTTCACATTTTATTGCTGGATACTTTCCGGACAGCCTTCATATATCTTGGATTTAAATGTTGGGTCAGGGAGTATCTATATGTTCAACTCTATTGTGTGCCACATGATTTTTAAGAAAGATATACCAATTTACAATCCTACTAGCAGTGTTTGAGAGTTCCTATTGCTCCATTGTCTCCAAGACTTAATACTGTCTGACTTCTAATTTTTTCCCCCAGTCTGATAGGTGAGTATTCCATTGTGGTTTTAACTTGTACTTCCCCAATTACTAAAGGTAGTGCTTCTCTTTGTTGTTTATTGGTCATGTGGAGATCACCTTTTATGTAGTACCTGTTAAAGTCTCCTACCCATTTTACTATGTGACTCTTTGTTTCATCCATTATATTATATTAATGCTTATTCAGCTTTGATGATTATATGTATTGCAAATACCTTCCATCTTTTTTCTTTTTTCATTCTAATAATACCTAAGGTAATAATAATGGAATCTTTTGAAAAACAGAAGTTCTTCATTTTAATGTTAAATTTATCAGTCATATAGTTGTAGTAATTTGCAACTTATTTTGTACCGTAATTCTTAATAGTCTTGGAGCACTCTAGTTCTGCTTTCCTTGCCTAGGTCTTCATTCTACCTGGAACTGACTTTTGTTCCTTTATTTATTAAACATTTTATTCATTGCTTTTCTATATTTTGTATATTGTTTATGCAGATTCTCACTAATGGTGGCTTGCCTTGCCTTCTCATGAGCTTGATGATCTGTAATCATGAGCTCATTGCTTGATCTTAACCTATGAGAGTCCCATAGCCTCAAACTAGGAAAGCTTTCCTCCAAAGAGGCTTTGTTTCTGCTTCTGCTTGTTTTTGCCACTATCCTGGAACCATTTCAAGGTCTCCTGGGACCACTTCAAGGCTTAGCTCACCCTTCCCAACTTTGTGTTTGCCAAAGCCTCAGTATCCAGATAATAGTGTTATAGTAGTACTATCATTTTCCTCAGAACAACTCTGATTTTATTTTGGTTTTCGGAACTCAGGGTCTTCAGAGTCCCCCTCCCTCCCTTGCCCCTTGCCCCCACCCCATGCCTCTTGAGAAACGAACAATGCCTCAAAGAAATGAGTCCCATCTAAGGTCTAGTTATTCCTTAGCAGAATGATACCTTTGTGCATGTATGCAACCATAATACAGGGTCCGACAGAAGTAGCACACCCTTTTTTATGAGCTCGCAAGCTGTATCAAATCTTTTATTACAACTACTTCACCTGTTACACAGGTTTTATTTATTTATTTATTTGTTTATTTATTTATTTATTATTATTTTTGACAGAGAGAGAGAGAGAGAGAGATACAGAGACAGAGAGAAGGGGGGAGGGCCCAGAGCAGTCTCCATAGTTGCACATCATCAGTTTTTCCACATAGTTTCATTCCACAGGTGGGCACAGGGCTGCACAGGGCACGAAATGGGCCGGGGGTGAGAACTGAACTGGGGGCACTCCCCAGTTCAGCATATGGGTCTGCACGGGCCAGGGCCAGGATTCGATCCTTGGTCCCCGGGGCTGCAAAGTGAGCGCTTAACCCACTGTGCCATCCCGGCCTCCCCATACACAGGTTTTGATAGTACAGAGTGAGAGTGCTCTCACTCTCTGTTCCCTTGTCACTCAATGGGCCATTTTACCTCAGGGAACCTGGACCACAAAAGTTACTAAGACAACACATCTCTTTATAATATACTATTAATACTTAAAAAGGACATTACTTCTGCTGGACCCTGTATATTTGGAAATCCATAATAATATATTTTTACATGTTGCTCTAGATCAGTGCATATAGAGCCTCTTATTCTTTTATAAGGCTGCATAATTATCTACTGTATGAAATTTATTTAACTAAGTCCCCAATGATGGACCTTTAGATTACATCTAATCATTTACAAACAATATTGCAATGCCACTTCACACCTATGTGAATGTATCTGTATTATAAATCCCTAAAG
>PVKE010045319.1:0-12660 GCA_004027555.1 Craseonycteris thonglongyai | reverse complement strand
CAGGTTTTTTGGGTAGATGCCCAGTAGAGGGATGGCTGGGTCATATGGTAATTCCATTCGTAATTTTTTGAGGAATCTCCACACAGCCTTCCATAGTGGTTGTACCAGTTTACATTCCCACCAGCAGTGTATGAGGGTTCCTTTTTGTCCACAGCCTCTCCAGCACTTGTTATCCCTTGTCTTGTTGATTATAGCCATTAAAGAACTTTTTAAGGAAAAATTATATTAGGAATAACTAGTAAGAGGCTGGTAGTTAATCTTCTAAAATTCAGTATCATCGTCAATCTTTAACTAATAGATTTCAATTACATAGATACCTAAACATGTCTTCTATATAATACCAACAGCAATATATTTCAAAACCAACCATGACTTATTTAGATAATGTCCACTGATGACATGTGAAGGCTGTCCCCAATAATGATTCAGTGAGATTAATGTTACCATGGGCTGGATCATAACCACCCAGTTCTGACATCAGCAGTATCTACTACATGTTCAGCTTTCATTGTAAGTGAAAAAGGTACCTAGAAAACCACAAGTACAAATATTCTTCATCAAAGTGTATACTTTATGTACAGGATTTTTATAACAAGTATTCTTCTTAGACAAACAGGCTGATAAAAATATCCCCCAGCATTTACATGAACTGAATTGGAGCATGTCTCTTCCAGTTAAAACTCTGAAGCTTATTCTTCCAATAGCTTTGTTAAATGAAATTTCCAAATCACTGCTTTGAAATACAGTGTCTCTATCTTCTGAATATGAAACCTGTTTCCATCTTTGACTTGTGAAAAATATAATATTACTACCTCAAGCAAAAAATGTTCTAATCTTTGGAGAAAAAAATTCAAGTGTTCTTAATTTAGTACCTAAACTCTAAGTCATCTCCAGTCTTACCAATGAGGAGGAATATTACCATATTTTTCTGTGTATAAGATGATACTTTTGTCTAAAATTGTTAGACCAAAAATTGGGTGTTGTCTTATACACAGGAATAAACCATATATTGATTTCTGTTTTTGTTTTTTTTTTAAGGTTTATTGTTTTTGACAGAGACAGAGAGAAACAGACAGAGAAAAGAGGGAGGGCCCAGGGCAGTCTCCATAGTTGTATATCATCAGTTTTGGGCATGATTTTGTTTCACACAGGTAGGCAGGGGCTGCGCAGGGCAAAAACCGGGCTGGGGGCCTCCCTCATGGGAGGCATGCTCCCTTGAGCCAGAGGCCAAACGGAGGGGTCAAGAAACGAACTGGGGATCTCCCACATGGGAAACACACCCCAGCTCAGCATATAGGTTCACACGAGCCAGGGCTGGGATTCAATTCTTGGTCCCCGGGGCTACAAGGTGACCAACTGCTTAACCCACTGAGCAATCCCGGTTCTCCCCCATACATTGATTTCTTAATGTTGAGTTAGAAAGATAGGAGTCATCTTATACATGGGGCATCTTATACTGTACATGGAAAATTATGGTACTTGAAATCTGCCCGTATCTGACTGGAAGATTCTTAGTTCTATGTAGAATTCAGTGGACCCAGGAATTTTCAGTATGACCCTGGAACCCAACTCTTGGTTCAGAGAGCCCTACTCATCTAATAAAAAAATCTGCAGTGCCTTCCTTCAGTAGAGTAATTCTGGTATATTTAAATTCTTTTTTTTTTTTAATTTTCTTTTTTATTTATTTTTTTATTTTTGTAATAATTGTTAAATTGATTGGGGTGACATTGTGATATATTTAAATTCTTGAGTTGCTTCCCATGTAGTTTTTTTGGAGTTTCACCCACCCCATGGAATCTAAGTTTTAGGACCTAGGGCCAATGTCAATGGGGAAATAAGATTTGCTTGCAAAAACTCATACTATGACCAACCTTTGTGATTTAAATGCATGTTGTCTTGAAAATAATCTAAGTATTAGGCAAAGTTTGATAATAATAAATTAGTAGACCAACACCAGCAACAGCTAATATTTTATGAGCTCTCATTGTGCAAGTTGGAACTATCGTTACCTTTCACAGAGATCTGAACTCTGGCATGAAGTGATGAAATATCTTGGCCATAGCTAACGGGCAGTTAAGATCAGGTTTGCTCCCAGGAAGCCCGATTCTGGCGTTCCTGTTCTTGGCCATGTACTATTTTTCTGTTGTAAGTCTTGACAAGCTAAATGTCCAGGAGAAGGGTTTTCTGTACTTACTCCTAAGTAATTTTGTAAGGCAGCATTTGTCAGTTATTTTTAGTTATGTGTTTATTGCCTCCTTACTTTTTCCCTCAGCAATAATAGTGATTTATCATATCCTCATTGGCCAGGGAAACAATAGCCCAAATGGCACATAGACCAAAATGTTATTAGTTAATCATCATGAAGTCCTTGTATCAAAGCTAAACTTTATGTTCTTGGTGCTTTTCTGAATTTTCTGTATTTTCACTTCATGTATTGTCTTTGAGATGAGAAGTTTTGATCATATATTTGTTTCCTGAAAATTCTGATTAGCCATTTCCAAGAAATGAGCAGCTCCACCAATTCCTTATTGTCCAACTATTTGGAGGTCACTGTTGCTGCTGCTCAGTGTTCAGCCCATGTCAAATGTGCTGAAATTGAGACCACTGGAAAGAAATTTGCCACCTGGCTCTTGGAGGCTCATTCTCCACAAGTGATTCAGAGCTTGACATTATTCAAGAAAGAATCTGTTTGCTGCTTTCCCCAGCATGTTTGCCAGAACTCTTTGGTTCTGTAGGCATGCCTTACTTTCTCGCCGAAGAGGTTCTCTTATTACCTTGAGACAGCATTTTTATACCAACAAATTCATCTCTCAGACCCAAGAATAACACTGCCTGTTCAATTCTTCTGCATCAAAGCAAACAGAGAGCCATGGTGTAGTCAGTTAGTGAATCCCAAAGGCCCTCAATCGGTTGATCTTTGGGGAGGCCTGGGAATCTGTCGTTTAAAGAAGCTTCCCCTGGAGACTGTTAATTGCCCAAGTTTGGAAAGCATTGCTCTTGCAGAGTAAATTTTTCAGTGTTCATTAGAAGTATAAAAACATCATTCCAAAGGGCCATAAGTCTACAAAACTGCTTTGATTTCCAACTTGGACAAAGAGAAGAATTTACACTCCCTTTGTCCAGTATCTACTGTAGCTCTCATAGGCTGTAAGTAAAATACTGTCACAAAGGTAAAAGAAAGCCTCAGGCATATGGTATGAAATGCCAGACTTCTTGACCTCAAATCCTAATTAAGAGCCAATTTGGTAGTAATGATAATAGCCAGTGTTAGTAAGGTTTCAGGGCAATGGACACCCTCATGCACTACTGCTAAGCATGTTAATTGATTCCGCTTTGCTGGAGGAAATTTTGCAAAACTGAAAGCCATTTTAAAGGTCTGACTAGAGAGTCCAATAACTCAGCTTCTAAAAAATGTATTCTAAGGAAACATCCAAAGATATGTGTAAAGATTTCTGTGAAACAATATTTATCAAAGTCTTCTTACAGTATTAAAAAATTAGAAATAGCCTAATGTTCAACAAGAAGTTATTTACATAACCTGTCTCATAGCCTTAGAGTGGAATATTGTATAGCTGCTCAAAATGTTTTGAAGAATGTTTAATGCTATGGGAATATTATATATTGTTAATTGGGGGTGGGGACAGCTATTTAATTGAAAATATAGTATAATTTCAATTTTGTTTTTGAGAATTAAATGTATATATGCATTGAAAAAAGCTGAAAGAAAATATGCAAAGATAATGAGTTATTTTTTTTTAAAGGTCGTGTTATGTTGTATGTGTGTGTATGTATAACCTTAAAGCAGTATTTGAAACAATATAAGTGTCAGCTATTTTAATAATAAAATTGTAAGTCCTAACTTCACAAGTATAAGATTTACTATTAAATGAATAGGAAGGATATGTCACATGGGAAATTTGGAACAAGTTTTTAAAGCTAACTTTGAGGCTCTGAGGCAGGAGCTGGGCCACCATTTGTGTTCTAAGCCATCTATATCTCATGATGGTTTACTCATATTATGGGAAAATGGGAATGTAGACACTGTTTTATATATTACAACAAATACTTACTCATTCTTTCATTTTACAAATATTTATGAGTCCATGTAGGCACATCATAGACATATCTGCTCTGAGTTCATAAGGGTGATCAAAACAGGCCACCTCTGCCTCAAATATACATATATAAACATTAAGCAGGTAGATATATGTAGGACTGTTTTGTTTTTGTTTTACTTGTATTGTTAGCAAAATCATGTGAACGATTATCATCCTGAAAACTTTTGTCTGTCCTGGATCATTTTAATAGCCTTGTCAAAAATTACACATTAAATTGATTTTAGTGATCTTTTTGAATCACACAAAACTGTTTTCTTGCCTTTTAAATTAACTGTACATGTTCTAGAGCTGTTGACCTTGAAGTGGCTTGGTATTTGTCCCCATTATTTGCTATTCTTTTATAATTGCTGTAAAAGAATATGATTGTACTTGCTGTGGATTCCCTGTGATTTCATTATATGTTTGTGAGTGTTGAGAGTATAGATAAGGAGCAAGTCACTAGGAAGGTCTGGTTCTAGTTCAACTTAAAGGCAAGCATGGGATTTAGAAAGCTGTTTATTCATATGCCTCTTGCCACTACATAGTCAAGATGACTGAACTACTCTTGGCCTCTAAATGCATCACTTGATGGGTCCTAATGGTATTTCTTAAAATGCAGAGTTTTCAGCAACAGACCAGTTCAATGTAGGGTTATGGCTGTTGGTTCTTAATGAGTTTTATGTTTCTGTGAAGGAAAAGTCAAGACTGTGATGATTGTTTTTTTCCCTTCAGGGATTTCCAGCTATGCGGTATGGAAATTTTCCAGCAGTTATTTCTAAAATTTTCTACTTTTCATTCATTTTAGTGATGCTTATGTGGAGATTTATTATTAATGCGATTCTGCCATCTTTCAGCAAGGGCAAGATAATTGTTCCCATAGGGGCAGTAGCAGAATTACTACTTCAATCGTGGCCTTCTGGCTTTGGTGGTTTTAATATTTTATGCTATTCTCAAAAAAAAAAAAAAAAAAAAATTCCTGGAAGGAAATGATTAAGAAGACAGTAGCAAGCCTGCGTACCTCTTCTGCGGCAGGAATTCAGAGGATGCAGGGTTTGCATTGCCATCCATGGCCATCGCTTCTCCTCTGGTGAGTGTTGAGGGCATCTGTCTCCACTCACTTGGTCATCTTTCTTAGTAAATTCTGATGCTCTGGTCACAAGGTGGTGCTGAGTGTGGTTACTGGATGAACCGGGTACCATGATGACCATGTCAGGTATGGATTCTTCACTTCCAATAGGGCACCCAGGTGTCATACACCTGCATGGTGTTTGGGCACATCATTCTGTGGCAGTAAGAATGTACAAGTGCCTAAAGATTTATTCCTATAGCAATTATAACTGAGATGTTAGCTAGCACTTATTGAGGGTCTGCTGTGTGCCAGCCCTGGGCAGCATGGTGCGTCCACTGGGTGCCACTCTGTGACTTGGGTTGTCTTTTAAGGTAGTCATTACTATCCCCATGTTACAGATAGAGGCTAAGAGAGGTTCATGATTTGCCCAAGTCATATGGTAAATAGCATCATGAGGGTTGGTGTGCTTGTCTATATGACTGCAAAATTGGACACCACATCCCTGAAGTTAAAAGCCAGCTGGCTTGCTCTTCATCTTGAAATTTGGAAATGAACCTGGAGGCTGTACCACACTCATATTTAAGAGTGGTATGTCGGTATAATCATTTCTTTTTTGTTTTACTCATTTTTACCTCTCTGTTTCCATGGAAAGTTGTGCTAGAGGATGCCTTTTAAGGTGCTGATCTAGTCTGAAGGGAATACACTACTTAAGATTGCTATAATGTTTATCATTTAACATTAGCTTTAACCTCCGTAAAAGGCACTATTTAAAAGCTTAGACTCTGGTGAAATCTTGACTCACATTCCAACTCCAACACTTACTGGCTCTGTAAACTGATAGTTGCCAGAGGGGAGAGCGGTGAGGAGATGGGTGAAAAGTGAAGGGGAAATCAGAGGTACAAACTTCTAGTTATAAAATAACTAAGTCATGGGGGTGTAATGTACAGCACAGGGAATATAGTTAATAATATGGTAACAACTTAGTACAGCGACAGATGGTTACTAGACGTATTGTGGTGATCTCTTTGTGAAGTATATGAATGGAGAATTACTATGTTGTACACCTGAAACTAATATAATAGTGTATGTCAACTATAATTTAAAAAATGCTTTAGAAGATTCCAAATTATTTTGGATATTTACCTTTGAGAACATTTTGCATAAATCATGAACATAAATTAGATAACGCAATCAGATGAACAATTTCAGTGGAGTTAACATTCAGAGCACAGTGGTCCCATTCTCCTTATTACTGTCCTAAATTTGTACGAAAAGTGAGTCTATACAGAAATTTGTAGCCACAGCCCAAAGTATTTCCAGCAGTTTCTTTATGTCTTTGAAATAGAATTAAAGTAAATGGCAAGCTCAACAAACCGAGAGGCCTGTTTAGCAGATCATGCGGACTCTCATTTTGAGAGTCATGTACCTTTCTGCTGGAGTTGCACTATTATAAATCATTCAGTTATTATTAAATGTCTCATTGTCTGTCTGTTTACCCACATCTTTGATACCAAGTAAACCAGACTGTATGGTGTTGGCAGAATTCCACTTGCTACCCAGGAGATATTAAGATGAGGGAATACTACCCAGGGAACAAACTTTTACCGCATTGAATACTGCGGTGAAATACATGTCTTGGCTTCTGGTTTTGAGCTAACTATGCATCAAGTCTCTCTGAGGAAGGGGAACAAAGGGCAGGTAAGTACTTCCACCTTCTCTGTGTGTTCTAAATTCCTTTAAAATTCAACGAGAATGAACCTAGGCTCATCAGTTGTCACAAATATGCCACTCTGGTGGACGATATGATACTGAGGGAGGCTATGCGTGTATGGAGGTCGGGAGCATATGAGAAATCTCCGTACCTTTTTCTCTCAGTTTTGCTGTGAAGCCAAAACTACTCTTTAAAACATCTTTTTAAAAAAATTTAAAAAACACTGACCTGGAAATTAAGTTGTAATAATAGTATTTGATTTTAAAAGAGTAATTAATAGGTTTGTGGTAACCCTTTATTTAACCTGCTTATCTAATATGAATAACACCTTGAAGGTGTTTTTAAGTCAGTGTGAAAGAATATGAAAATAACCAGCTTGTGAAGAAACGTGCAAAAAATTATAACACAAATTATGATCTTAAAGGAAATCTTATGAGAAAATTAATTCATGTTACTGAAGATATTGCCAAATTAAATTTGACATGTTCCCCACTGACCAGTCATAGCTTTAAATCTAATACACAAGAGTGCTGTGATTAATCCACTAGATGTTTCAGTTTTTAAAGTTATGTCCTTTAAATGTTTTCAAAAGTTCTATCCTGTTGGAGCTGTGATTTTTATAACTCTTAAGATGAAGCTATTATAAGGCAGTTTTACACCTAATCATGTGTGAATGATTGCTGAGGGACTGTTGTCTACAATTAACCAGAGGACACTAAACAATTCCAGAAATTTTGACTGGCTACATTGTTCACTGTCTTGTGCTAGGGTGGGATGGGCTGGGGGTAAAAGAGAAGGGATACCAAGATGAAGCTGAGATGTCCGTACCTTCAAGGAGTACCCAATCTAACTAGAGTCCAAGATTGGGTATGGTAAGTTTGAAAACTGTCTTCATTATATCTGATGAGTTGTAGATAATGTATCATAGAGATGTACACTTGAAACATAATTTTACTGACCAATATCACCTCCAATAAATTTGATAAATTTAAAAATTCTTAAGTACAAAAATATATATAGTATTCAAGTACTTAGATATTTCAAAAAAATAATGAATGGCTATATGTGTAATTCTATAACTTCAGGGATTTTAAAAACTATGAATTTGAAGACAGTTGTTAAGGTAGGAGATTAATTCTTTGTTATTAGATAGACAATGATAGTTATGTCCTAGTAATATATAAATATGAGACTGCTCAGATTTGGATAAGAGCACTTGGCTTCTTTGTTATTCTGGAGATTAAATGAAATAGCTTATTTTTTAAAGCTAGTTACATTTATAATAATGGGTATCAGGTGGCAGTTTTATAAATGATGCTTTAATTTTTCAGTAAAATATGTACATTCATTGATAATAAGATATTTATTTATTAAGACTTACTATTTCTTAGATTGTGCCTTGGCAAATCAACAAAATTTGGGGTTTGGAATTTTCACTCAGCTTGAATGTGTACTAGATTGTACTGTGTTTGAAATGAATGAGCCTCTTACATTGCTTCCATAATACACTATTTTGTAAAATCAGATAAAGAAGAAATTAATATGTTCTTTGTGACAGGTACCAGGTTAGGTAATTTGTAGATTCTGTCATGGTTTGTTTGGTTTCTAACCTTTCTAATCCACAAAATCCTAGCAACATTTAAGTATCCCCTGTTACCTATAGAGACAGAACTCATTTTAATAACACTTTAAGTATCCTAAATTGATTTCTGTGTCTGCGGTTTCATTCGGAAATTAGGGGATTTAGTTTCCTTTTCCTGGCCAAGTTCCTGAATTAATCCTTTATTTTCTGCTTACATAGTTGCTAAGGTCAAGTTTCTTTCCAAGTTTTGCTTTTCTTACCATGCTTATTTGTCAAGAGGCAGGGGGAATGGGATGGAAGAATGAGTACTAAAATATGTAACTTCTAAATGATTCTAATTCTTGAATTTAAAAAATGGTATCTTGGAAACTTTATTTTTCCTGTAGGAATTCATCTCAAACTCTGAAATTTATTTATCTGTTATAGGCAAGGTGAAGGAATTTTACATCTTTGTAATACAGTGACACCTATATATCCTTCCTGCTCATGGTTCTTTTTTAGTAAAATGAACTCATGCTTTTGAAAAATACTTTTATGGGTTTTTTAATCTTCATAGAATTTACAGTTAAGGAAGTTTTGTTCAAATGTATTGGAAGAGTAAATGAAACAATGTTTATTTTCCTCTTACAGGTTTGTATAATGTGTTAGGATAGTTTGGAGTTATTAATGAATATTTTTATATAATTTAGCTTAAGGTGGACTACGTAAGTAGTTTTAAAGAAATATTAAAATGTGTTAGTTTTTTTTAAACAATGGTTTTCCTAAACAGAAGCATTATGAGAAAGGGAACAACTTCTTATGTGCAAATCAGAACTCTCCATTTTAATAATAAATACAGAATTTTAATAGTTCTCTAGAAGAGTGAGTCTAAAATTTTTGGCTTCAAGAATCCATTACACTCTTTAAAATTATTGAAAACTTCCAAGAGCTGTTGTTTATGTGGGTTATAGCTATCTACATTTACTGCATTAGAGATTAAAATGGATAGAATTTTTAAATATTTTTAATTTACTTAAAAATAACAGTAGACCCATCACAGGTTAACTTAAAAAAAAAAAACACACAATTTTATCTTAAAATATATTTCCAAACCAGGTTTTAGTGAAAAGAATGGTTTTACAAATATCTCTGATGTCTGATTTAGTAGAAAATGATTCTTACATCTGCTTCTGTTTAATGTTTCAAAATAGCGTGTTGTATATCCTTTGGAAACTCCACTGTGAGAAAATGCAAGTTCAAAAGGCAAATAACATCTTGGTGTGATATGAGTATCATTTTCATCTTACAGGCCCCCTGAAAGGGCCTTGGAGCACCTTTTCAGAACCATTGCTCCAGAGCTAGTGTGATAGGAGGGTAAGTAGCAAGCAGTAAGGGGCTGGAAAATTGGACTTATTCTTTTATATATTTCCATGTTGAATTTGAATTTTGTATGATGAGCATAATCCTTTTGTCATTTTAAAGCACACAAAAAGAAAGGGTCTATGTGGGGGAAGACGATTACATCCCCAAAGGTAATAAGATTTTTGTTTGAACAATGACAAAAATTCTCATTTTAATTTTTGATTATATAAACACAGAATAAAGCTAACCTTAAAATTTAGCTGGCATGTTTTAAATAGGATTTAATTTAAAATATCAACATGAACAAGTACATAATGCCAGCCCCAAGTCCTTCTGTTAAATACCTGAGCGCACACCTCCAGTTTTCACTCCATAATACTGATATGGGCCAAATAAAGAAGCTCCACACCCTCTTTTTTTATATAGAAATTTCTGTTCTCCTTTTGCTTAGTTTAGTTACCTCCCATATTTTACTGTTTGTTCTTAGAATTTCTCCAGTGTCTCTGACTTTAGCTAATTATTCTTATGCCGAGTCTCTAGACTTAGTGAGTCGCCCTGGAATCTATATCTGCCAGACATCAATTATCTTGGAACCTGATTTGTGTTGTTGATTATGGCCAAGTATTCTTTCCAGTCCTTCTGGACTCAACTCCTGGGCAGATAACTCCCCAGGAGCCTGCCTTTGGGCCAATTCTTTCAAATTCGCTAACTCCTTATCTAGGGGCCATCAGCATATGAAATATACCCCAGTGAGATTTCCAGACCATTCCAAGCAAAGAAATTAACACTGTCTTTGGGGCGGATCTTGAGACTCCTTCCCCCTTTTTAGCCTAGTAAGGGGGAGAGCTCTGTGACACCCTCCTCACCCCAATGACCACACTTAGCAGGAGGTAAATACAGAAGAAAAGAGACCTTTAGTCCCTCAGCTTTCCTTAGAGATTTGGGCAGATCATGTCTCTCAAAGGAAAAGTAGGCAGGCAGCTAGAAAAGGGGGATCTCAGGACCCCTTCTATAGGACCCACCATCTACCTAAGCCTCATTATACCATCATTATAAAATCATATATAAGCCTGGAAGTTCATTAATATCATACCAGACTGAACTCTGGGAAGGGACTCACACAGGTAAATAGATATAATGGCCTGCTGTCAATCAAGACTGTCAATCAAAAGGCCCCATGCCCAGAAAGGTATAATCCCTTCTAAGAAAAACGGGTGAGATCACCCAGACCCCTTTTGAGACACCTTTTATTGCTTGAGTCCCACTTCCATCTCTTGGAAGAAGTGGACTTTCTCTACTTTTACTTTCAATAAGCTTTGCTGTTTACCCTCCCTTTCTGCATCCATGTCCTCATTCTTCAGGGCCATGAGACAACAAACCCCAGATGGAAAATACTGCAACGGTATGCCTTTGCCTTGGACTCTTCCACAGAAGACCCCAGCACAGTTGTGGACACTCAGCCAACTATCATTTTTCTCTGTGAATTCAAGTACATCTGAGAATGGAAAGAGCAGAGTCCCAGTAAATGCTTAAGTTGTCCTTGGTCACTAGGAATTATTGCTAACCCCTGCCCAGCCAAATATAAAGTTGAGCAGGCATTAGCAATAATTCCTGATCTGGAGTATCTCTTCTTATGTCTTCTGTTTTCTCATGAGTTGGAAAAATAGGAACAATTCATAAATCTTTCACTTCAATTCTCTTGTTTTTTTATTTATTTATTATTATTATTTTTTAGACAGAGAGACATACAGAAAGAAGGGGGGTGGGGTTGGGGGACCCAGAGCAGTCTCCATAGTTGACGGCATTAGTTTTCCATGTAGTTTTACTCCACAGGTGGGTGCAGAGCTGCACAGGGTGGAAACTGGGCCAGGAGCCTCCCACATAGGCCCCGGCTTCTCTTGTTTTTAAGGTAGTAGAAATAACCAAAAGCTTTAAAACTTACAAAGGAATTAGAATAATTGGCTCAAGTCAAAATGATTTTCTTCATGAAAGAGCAAATATTAATTTAATAGTTTTTTATAGTGAGATCAAAAATAGAGACCTTGGTAAGTAAATAAAATACCAACCCATCTATTGAGAAATAGTATATTAATAACTAGAGTAAAACATTGTATTTCATTTTCAGCCTATATCTGAATATTAACTGCATTGAGTTATATCTCTGATGTCTTTTGGAATTATTCCCCCATAGAAAGTACTTAATGTTTTTTCCTTATAATACATATAATATCTACTTATTGTATTAAAAAATTAGAAAAATATTAAGAAAAAATTAAAAATTACCTGTAATTTCTCCACTTTTGAATAGCTAGAGTTAACCTTCTGAAATATAGTTTGATTATATGTATAACATCATCACATTCTATATACTATTTGTAGCCTCGTTTTTCAGTTGACAGAACATCATGGATATTTTTTTGCATAATCATAAACATGGATCCATATTGTCATTTTCTTAACCACTGCATGGTATTCATTATAAGTTTGTACTTGGGAAGCCGGGATGGCTCGTGGGTTAAGCACTCACTTTGCAGCCCCAGGGACCGAGGATCGAATCCCGGCACCGGCCCGTGTGGACCCATATGCTGAACTGGGGAGTGCCTCCAGTTCAGTTCTCACCGGGGTGAAGACCCCGGCCCAGTTCCTGCCCTGTGCAGCCCCGCACCCACCTGTGGAATGAAACTATGTGGAAAAACCAATGATGTGCAACTATGGAGACTGTTCTGGGCCCTCCCCCTTCTCTCTGTCTCTGTCTCTGTATCTCTCTCTCTGTCAGAAGCAATAAAAATAAATCTTAAAAAAAAAAAAGTTTGTACTAGACTCATGTTAGATATTTTCTACTGTAATAAATAATGCTTTA
>PVKE010045318.1:0-12663 GCA_004027555.1 Craseonycteris thonglongyai | reverse complement strand
ACCCCCCACTTCCGAGGCTGTAGTCTTATACAGTGAATATCGGCCTAAACCTATGTTTTAACTGTAAAATTAGGGGGTCGTCTTATACGCCCGGTCGTCTTATACGCCGGAAAATACGGTAACTGTGAATGGTGTCAGATAGGTACTAGACTTGTTGGCTAGGTGGGAGGAGGGCTGGAGTGGTGGCTGAAAAGGGGAAGAAATTAATAAATACAAAATCATAGTTACAAAATTGTCATGGGAATGCAAAGTACAGCACAGGACATACAGTCAATAATATTGTAATAACTACATATGGTGTCAAATGGGTACCACATGTTTCAGAATGACGACTTTGTAAGTTATATAAATGTCTCATCACCATGTTGTACACCTGAAACTAATATAGCATTGTCTGTGAAATGGAATTGAAAAAATAACATATTTAAAAAAAGTACAAAAAATAAATAAATAAAAGCCTTTAGGATTCACTTGAACTAAAATACATCAGGATGTTTTTGAAGTAAAATTAAATATTGATAATTTAAAATGATCCCTTTATTTAGGATACAATTAAAATTTCTATTCTATATTAAAAAAGCATGAAAGATGCTACATCCATGTTTGTTTGTTTTTTTAAGATTTTATTGTTTGAGAGAAGGTACGAGAGAGAAAAGAGAGAGAAGCCAAAAGGGCCCAGAGCAGTCTCCATAGTTGTATACCATTAGCTGTGACATGGTTTCCTTCCACACAAGTGGATGTGGGTCGTATGGAATGGTAACCAAACCAGGGGCCTCCTTTAAGGGAGGCAAGAACCTTCACCACTAAGCCACTTGTGGTTACCAGTTTCACCACAGTTCAGCTTATTGGGTCACATGGGCCAGAGCCAGAAATTGAACCCTGGACTTTGCAATTATGAGGCAATCACTCAACCACTGAGCTATTCCGGCATCCCTAAATCCAGTTTTAATGCTGTCTTGTCAACCTCCATTAAATGTACTCTAGGCATTAAAAATTTTTTAAAGTTGGCTGTACTAATATATTAAATTACTCTGACCTTTTTATTTCCATTTACCCTAATATCAGGGGCTTGCAACCAAATTTCCTTAACTTGTTATTAAGAAGTCAAAATGCTGCAGCAAAAGCCAATACCGTATTTTCTGGCGTATAAGACGACCCCCTAATTTTACAGTTAAAACATAGGTTTAGGCCTATATTCGCTGTATAAGACTACCCCCCACTTCCGAGGCTGTAGTCTTATACAGCGAATATAGGCCTAAATCTGTTTTAACTGTAAAATTAGGGGGTCGTCTTATACGCCCAGTCGTCTTATACACCAGAAAATACGGTAAATACATTATAAATTATCATGTAAATGCAACTAAAGTAGCAGTTTCCCAAACTTAGAAACTTTCAGGCTATTATTTAATAGAGTATTATATACTGCCTTATATCTGATTAGGTTTAGCTGCAAAATTAAGTCTCTCTTTTAAGCATAAATTATAAGTAGAATAATTTCTGAATTTTATAGTCTAGAAAGTTAAAATAATTAATGAGTGACCATAAGAATTCTTTTCAGTAATTAGCAATTTTAGGTCAATTGATTTATTCTAACCATCAGAAACGAGAAGAAACAATGCACAAAACAATTATATAGCATAGAATTTTATTAATTTTATTAATTTCATTTATTTTTATTGTTTGTTTTTTTGACAGAGAGAGAGAGAGAGAGAGAGAGAGAGAGAGAGAGAGAGAGAGAGAGAGAGATACAGAGACAGAGAGAGAACTGAACTTGGGGCACTTCCCAGTTCAGCATATGGGTCCGCACGGGCCGGGTCCGGGATTCGATCCTCGGTCCTCAGTGCTGCAAAGAGAGCGCTTAACCCACTGAGCCATCCTGGCTTCCCCTAGAATTTTAAGAACATAAGTAGAATAATAATGATGGTGATAACTTTACTAATCACACTACTTCTTTATTTCTTGTTGATAAAGAAAATTATATTTATCAATATTATTGATTTATACATATATATTATGTACGAATATATTTTACAATTATCTATTTATATATATCAATTACATAATTATTAGAACTCTGCATGGCTAGTTCTTGACTAAGCTTTATTTTTACTCTTCATAAACAAATGAGACCTGGATATATACACAGTTGCAATTTGGAACAATGAAGCTAAGTGGTATTTGGAGAAAGTTATGCAGAGGTTCGAGAGATATGAGTTCCAATCTTGGAAAAGGTTAAAAAGTTTAAATGCAGCGTCAAGAAATACACATTCCATTCTAGGTTCAACCTTTGCTTTACTCAGGGGCTGAACTGTCACTTTTCTTGTGAGGAAAAAATAGAGAAGCAATTTTCTACGCAGTTCATGTTTTCTTTAGTGAATCCGGAGATGAAAAAATGATAGAGTGACACAACATACATGAATACTAAAAGTGAGCATTTCCAGGAAGTATGGACCTTTATTCTATTCTTCAACTATCTAGCTGTGTGACTTGCTCAATCCCATTAATCTCTGTGTCTCATGTATAAAAATAGGAAGTAGATTAAGTCTAGAATGACAACTCACTTCACATCAGTGTCAATAATAGTGGGTTGGAAAAAGCTGCTGGGTGTTCTGTGTTGAAAGAGATTATAAACTGTGAGGCAGTTCAAGTGCTGCGTATTTGCTACTCTTGAGTTATCTTTGGGTAATTTCTGGTTCTAAATCTCTGTGATTCTATAATTTCACACCACAATAATTGGCAACGCTGAAACACATAGAGGAAGCTGGTAATCTTTTAACAGACTTTAGAAGAAGTCACAGTACTTAAAAATATCACCTTCAATTGCATTGCCTTATACAGTGTTAAAATTTTTCTAGTTGTTCATCCCTTTGATTAAGGTGATAAAAGCAGCTATTATCAGATTGATCTATTACAGTGGTTCTCAATCTTTTTCCACTTGTGTACCCCTTTTGAACCCATTTCTATAAATTATACCCCCTGTTTTTAAACCAGCTGTTTTTAAATACTAACACTTCTGTTCACTGTCTATCTTAATGTAAAATGGTGGAAATGAGGTAGTAAGTTAGGAAAGAAAAATTACTACCGGTATACTAAAAGTACAAACCACAAATTTGATTTTACAATATTCAAAACACAGTTAAATATTGTTACTGATTATTCTTTGCATACCCCTTAATGACCCAGCACATACCCCCAAGGATACAGGTACCAATGCTTGGGAACTGATGGTCCATTACTAATCATTATCACCTTGGTTCAATTAACTGATCAATATAGCTAACCTATGATGATGAGACATTGAAATAAATAAGGTCTATGAATAAATATGTTTGTATAAGTAAAAACGAGAAAGGTCTTACTGTAGGGCATCACTGTCAGTAAAAGTAGTGCATATTGAAATAGACAGTGGGCAATCCAGGAACCAGGGAATCATGAGACTTGTTTTATTGCCAAATAGGAATATGTCTAGAAATCAGGATGTAGGTGGCGGGAGATTGACCAAATGACACTTCTATATATAAAAGATAGCTCATCTATTTCTGCAGTGCTACTCAAAGCCTGTTCTGCTGAAGGAAGAAAGAAAATTTGGCTCTTTTTCAAGAATAAATATCAATAGGTTATTTTTACTAACCAGGATTAAAGTGCATGGGTCTACTTTGCTAATCTAGATAGAAGAATTAAATGGAAATACTATAGTTCATTCATCAGATGTAGAGTCATCAATCCCAGCCATAGCAGTGGTTTCTTGTTTTTATTTGCCCTTAATATAATCATATCAAGAAGAGTGATAAGTCTGATTATATAAATATTGTAATCATTAACAGTATTAAAATGCATTCATAAACATTTAACAATCACATTTCTTATAAACATTTAAAATTAAATGTACATAGAAATTGAATGAAAACATAAATGTCTAAATTTTAAATCACTGTAGAGGCTCGGTGAAAATAATTATTTGGCTGTTGTATATGTCTCTATAAAAATTATTCATAGGTAAGGATTTATGTAATATTAAGTATTTATGAGTACATATACATAGATGTGTGCATATGTAAAATGTAAGTAGTTAAGTGACTCACAGGCTGTAGATGTATATATGCATATGTATGTGGATAAACAATTTACGTATTCATGCACATAAACATGCAATGTTAACAAATTACAATTGGTTACTACTCTATTTGAATTGACAAACTGAACTTGCCTCTTTTGTCAACTTGGTGTCATTGGTAGGAACTCTGGGAAATATATACTGAGAAAGATTTGAAGAAAGTTTGTGCTCTCAGTAGAATGAATGCTCTGATTACTGATCTCTGCTAAAGGCATAGCAGTACAGTTTTGATACTCAGTTTGTGTATTTCATATTCTTAGTCTGTGTACTAATGTACAGAATAACCATTATTGCCAAGACATTTTTCAATCTTTTAAATTACATTTTAATGCTACAACCCATGATAAGTAAAAAGATGATAGTTGAAAAAGTGACAAAAATGAGGAAGTATAAATCCCTCAAATATCTAAGGAAGTAAAAACTTCAATAATGATCACTTGAATAATTACACGGGATTAAGTAATTTTTTTTTAAATCACAAAAGCAAACTCTATATTTTAGAATTTTAAGGCTCTATTATAGTCATTAGAATTGTAGCACTTGAGAGATGAAAAAACAATGTCTATGAAAGTCATTAAGTAACAAATTTTTCTAGAAATACAAGCTATTGTTAAAATACCTGGAAAGATAGCTTTTAAATTGTTCAATTTTATGTTGTTCATATAGTTCCAGACTATTCAGCAGCTATGATGATCAAAAATGTAATGCTAAATGGGTATTTTAAAGTATATCAGGGCATGCAATGTTTATTTTACAGTAAAATGTTATTTTTCATTTTTACACACAGAATATATATCACTTAGAATGTTCACATAAAATTATTATATACATTTCCTGAGGATATTAATTCAATAATGTAATATTTTCATGATCTATAGGCATGAAGCATACTACTATAAACAGCAAAATCATAGTGTGTGCCTTTTAAAGAGAAAACTTTCATAAATAACATCATTCAAATTTTGCCTTTAATAAAACTCAGTATATATGCAAACAACACAGGTATATATTATTTTCCTTTATCTGTATCCAATTTTTCTTCTCAACATAGCAAGTACATAGAATTTGCTATGATTACAGTTTATTTTTTCTTTCCATCACCATGATTATAGTTAGTGACAATCTTTTGACAGATTGTTTTTATTGTTGTTGTTTTATTTGCATTGATTTCAACTCAACATACAGTTGTGCCAGATAGCTATACTCGTCTTTCTAAATATGAAGGACAATGAAAATTTCTATTTTTCTCAGTTACTGTGACAAAGAACTTTAGCTATTAAATTATCTTAGGCTGATATTATATGAAGCAAGGAGATAACATTGAAAAAATAAAAATAAAGTGTTTACATTATTTCCTCCACCTTTTCTCCTAAATCTACAATATATATGATGTATATATATAAATAGGATTATTTATATAAAAATAAAAAGGATCATTAATATTAAATACCAAGTGTAGCTATATAAGAAGTGTGTGTATATGTGTGTGTGCGTATAGCTATACTTGGTATTTAAATTAAATAATCCTTTTTATTGAGGTCATAATTACTACAATCCACAGAGTGAAATCGTTAATGGTTAATATATACTACCTTCTTTTCAATAAATAAGAAAGTTTTCTTCTCAGGATTCACTCAGATTTTTTTATTTTATTTTTTTTAATTTATTTTATTGTTTAAGTAAGAGATGGTGAGAGAGAAACAGAGAGGAGGAGGAGGGCCCAGAGCAGTCTCCATAGTTGTACATCATTAGTTTTTTTTACAGTTTCATTACACACAGGTGGATGTGGGGCTTCAGGGGTTGGAACAGAACTGGGGACCTCCCTCATGGGAGGCGAGAACCTTTGCCACCATCCTGGTGTTTACCAACTGCACACCGCAGTTCGGCATGTGGGTTTGCAAGACAAGTGCTCAACCAGTTGAGCTATTCTGGCATCCTCATTCAGAATAATTTTGTTCATTTGCCTGAATGAATATACTTCATAAGTAGCCCAAGTAAGGCCTCTTGCAAAAATATACAATAAAATTTAGTGGAAGTGGATTAAGAAAATACAAAAATAAAGAAATGCATGTGAAGAAGAAAATATAAAGAAATATGAGAGAATAAATTATATAGAATTTGTTAGAAATGTGGAAATATTTTAATATAAGCTTTGTAATAATGAATGCAAGTACAGAACCATTACAGATAGTTAACGTAATGTGATCACCAAATAAAGCCAAATAAATTACCAACATAATTGAAAGCATGACAGTACTAAAATCAGAGACATGTTTCTTCCATGGGGCCTCAGGACATTGTGACAATATTCTCAAAAATATTTTTTCTATAAATAGGACCATAGGTTTTATGAGGCTGTTTTTTTGTGTGTTGTTTTTTTTTTTAACACAATTAAACCTGTGGATTTTATGAAAAGATTTATTATCTTGTTTTTGACAGAGACAGAGAGAGACAGAAAGAAGGGGACAGCCCAGAGCAGTCTCCATAGTTGTACATCATCAGTTTTCGACAAGGTTTCACTCCACACAGGTGTGGGTGGCACGAGGCAGGAACTGGGCTGGGGGTGTCCCAAATGGGAGGTATGCCCCTGTGATCTGGGGGCAGAACCGGGGTCCTCCCACATGGGAAGCTCGCCCTGGTGAGAACCAAACTGAGAGGCCACACTCCAGTTCAGCATATGCATCTGTACAGGCTGAGGCCAGGATTTTGTCTTTGGATCCTGGGACTTCAGAGGGAGAGCTTAACCCACTGAGCCATCCCAGCTTCCCCTGAGGCTATTTCCAATAATCCCTTTATAGAAAGTATATAAAATACTAAAACTAATAATAAAAACATTTATTACATTTTTCCACATTCTAATCACTTTATTGTTATATCACTTACCCATCATAACCACCTTATATAATAGGCAAAATTATTATCCTTTTTCAGGCATTTCCTAAGGGAAATTCCTCAGGAAAGTTACATAAATTGTTTTTGGATCACTTATCTATCCCTCAGTGGCACGGGCAGGATTTGAATTGATGACACCAAGCTCAGGCTGTAGGATTTTCTGCTAGTTAGGTCCAATGTCAGGATATCTAAGTGTTAATGAACAGAAAAATTCAGTGATAGGAAGCTTCTAGAAATATCTTAAATTGTTACAAGTACAAGCATGCTTTTGATATCCTGAGATTTGTGCTCTCTAGGAGATTAAACAGGAACTCAGTAAACAGCTCATAAACCACCATCCTTTGAGCAATGTAACTTAGTAATGTTCCCTTTAAGAAAAGCAGGTTACAGAATGGGTCCCTTGTAATTGAGTTAACTAAATGTGGAAGTGTTAGCTTTGTGTGAACTTAAATGTGGGAGATGATTATACAAATGATTATTTTTGAAATTAAGGAAATGCTTCTCTCTCTGGCTTCAGGGGGAAGAGAAGAGGCACAGATATCTTGTTCAACCATAATTAATAATGAACAATTAAGTAATAGTTTGAATAGAAAAGCCGTCTGATTTTTTTTTTTTACAAACACTTGATATTTTCTCAAAAAATATAGACCCAAATTGAATATTTTATATACTTATTTTTAAAATAATCTTAATGGTCATAAACCTCTAACTTGATGAACATTACTGGTAATATTACCATTGATTATTATTAACAATTAGACATTATTTACATGAGAGGATTCCACAATTGCCAGTAAAAAAAAAAAAAAGAAAAATATTTATTTTTCTATATTATAATATCTAGATGACAAAGGTCTCAACCTCTTTAGTCGAATATGATTGTAATAATCATTCAAAGGTTGCAATTTTTTTAAAAGATGTTCAAGTGGCACAATTTCTCAACATCTGAACCAGATACTCTACTGCCCTCTCCTGGATATTATACAAGTAGCATGAAGAATAAATTCATCATTTTAAGGAATAACAAAATGAATTTTTTAAATGAAGCCCGGAGTAAGTAATAGTGCCACCATAAAATAATAAAGAGAAAACAGTGCTGTTTTCTTCATGAGGAATATTAGATTTACAACAAATGTCACAAAATATTTAGACACAGACACTTATAATAATTATAAAGTCAAATAAATGTGATACACATTACTTATGGTATTCTGAACTATGGAATCACTAATGTCCCTTTCCTTCTAAAGTCCTCTGATTTTAAAATATGTTATTATTTCCCTGTGTTTTGTGATCTCAGATGACTGGCAGAGAACAAAAGACTTCAGATTGGTAATCACTCCAAATGATAAATTGTATTGTCATATGGATAAATTCCTTCACTGAGCAAGATATTAGAAAATAGAAATATGAGTAGGAATACAAACATGGTGCTCAGAGTAAGAGGTTGTGGTTATGGGGGTGGAGGGAGGAAATGATAGAAAGGGTGCTATATGCAGATATATGATTATAGATTATATCCAGAAAGGTATTGTATACATATGATTTTTTAAATGATGGCACATATGCAAATTATACCATTAGGATTTCTAATACTACTTAGAATTAAAGAATAAAACATTTTTTCCAATGATATCATTAGGAGGTTAAAAAAAATCATCAATAATGATATGTAGGGGCAACCTATGTGCTATTAAGACAAGCAAAGAATTGGTAGGTATCTCAGGAACACATTCTTGACCCAACTTAGCACGGCCCCAGCTGAGAGTAGTAGACCTGGGTTTAGAATTTCACAGGCTGTAGGAACATGATGTAAGCACTATTTTAACACCAGTTCATTCCAACCATAGAAAAACAAACATTCCACACGTCCTTTCTACCACTATTGTTTTGGATACAAGTTTTTGGAAACAGTTGCAAGTCTTACAATACTGCCAATTAAACTGAGAACACTTTCAGTTGTTGAACATATAATATGACCCAAAACAGGGGAAACTGTCACCTGCTATTTGTATTGTTTCTTCAGGGATCATCTAATTCTAAAAGAAGAGAACATGAATTATCTTATATACCAATGAATCAAGTTGCAGATTAACTGTTCTGGAGGAGCTACATAGCTGTCTAATCAGATGGTCCAGTGGAGCTGCCAAGAATGCCACCTGCTACATGAACTTCCCCATTGGCTTTGCCTTCAAACAGGATTTGCCTGGAACTCTATTTAAGATAAATACCTAGTCAGCTACTCAACATGGATTAAGGATAAAAGCAAACATCTTCATTGCTATAAAACTAAGAAGAAACATTAAGTAAATGGTAAAAAAAGGCACTGAGCTACGTCAATTTTAACAAATCTAAAACAATATTTCTATGGCACATGAATTGAAACTCATTCTTCAGTAATTTACTTCCATTTAAAATGTCTCTGAAACATTTAGAAATTATTTTGGGAGTATGTTTGTGTATATGCCTGCTTGAATAAATTTTATTAATAATTATCTTCATATTTTATTGATCTGGTGTCTGCTCTCTTTCTTTTTTTTAATAGTTTTTGACAAAGGGAGTCAGAGAGAGATAGACAGAAGGCGAAGGGCCCAGAGCAGCCTCCATAGTTGTGCATTACCAGTTTTCAACATAGTTTTATTCCACACAGGTGGGCACGGGCTATGCAGGACAGGAACCCGGCCAAGGGCCTCCCACATAGGAAGCGTACTGCAGTTCAGCATTTGGGTCCTCATGGACCACGGCTGAGACTCAATCATCAGACCCAGGGGACTACAAAGCAAACCCCTAACCCACTGAGCAATCCTGGCATCCCAGGTGTCTGCTTTTCAACTGGTTCTGCTTCCACAGTAAGTTCCTCATCTGCTGTAATTTAGAAATATTGCTCACCTTTGAGCCACTGTCTCTACCTCACTGGCTTCTAAGCATTTGCTCTGCTTGTAGGGACTTCTTAGGACTCCTTCAGTCACTAAGCAAGTCCAGACACTAGGGCCTCTCAAGTACTTGTAATGGTGGATTGGAAAATAGGCTGTTTATCGTCAATTCAATGAATTTGCAGTTAAAGAATTGGTTGGGACCTCTGCTGAATTGTTTTGGGAGGGGTTTGATGGGTCTCTTTTGGAGAGTATTTATTTAGCTTCTACTGCATACTAAGTAGTGTGGCAATTTTTTAAAAATGTGGAGGGATGTCAGGCACCTGGGAAACATATGGCATCTTAGTCAGCTAAGGTTGTCATAATATTATCATGGCCTAGTTGGCTTAAACATCAAAAATTTATTATTTCTCACAGTTCTAGAGGTTGAAAGGCCAAGATTGAGGTGTTAAGAGTTTTGATTTCTTCTGGGGCTACTCTCTGGGGCTTGAGGATGGCCACCGTCTTTGTATGTCCTCACATGGCTTTTTTGCTCTGTGTTACATTTCTGGTATCTCTTCCTTTTCTTATAAAGGCACCAATGACATTAAATTACGCACCAACTTTAAATGCTCATTTAATCTTAGTTATCTCTTTAAAGACTCTATCTCCAATTACAGCGATATTGAGGTTAGGGTTTCAACACATGAATTAGAAAGCAGGGGAGGGGCACAATTTAGTATATAATATACAGCATAGCACATAAATGTTCCAGCTTCAAAATCAGGCCACCATAGTTTGAATTCCATCTCCACCTTTTATTAGCTGTGTGATATTGCGCATCATTTATATGAAAATTAAGCTGTCTTAACTTCATTTATATTTTGTGAATACATAATAATATAATTTAGTTCCAAATACTATTATTGCTTATTGTATTAATACGCATAACAAAACTATGAGGTAGTTCCTAAAGAAAAATATGTGTTAAAATGCTTTCTTATTCACTTCTGATATTCCTAGAACATTACATAGGACTTGAAACAAACAAGCCCTAAAAAATATTTGTTACAAAATGAGTACAATATTAGAAGCATGACTCTTAAAGGTAGAAGGGAGCTTTGAGACCATCTATTTTTATACCCATAAACCAAAATGAGTCACCAAGTTTTTTTCCCTCTCAGTGGATTATATTCAGTATCTAGAAATGCATTGAAAATAACACATTGAAATGCAAGATTTAGATCAAAACTATTTTTATTTAGAAATCCTACTTCAGCTTCCTGGGTGAGACCCACTGTGACATATCCATTGCTTTAAAACAATGCATTTTCATTTTATCAACTTCATTATTAACACCAAACTCTACGCACAAGAAAGTCAGTCTCATTTCACCTGCTCCTTGCACACTCACTGTCTCAGTGATCTGTAAATAATTGACCAGACCAACACTGAAGCACAAAGGCAAATAGATCAATACTCCTGCAAGTGCTTACAGCACAGAGAGAAAACCTGCTTCCCTTCATTTCCTACTGTAGAGGACCTCATACAGGAATCAATTCACAGCCAGCAGCCCCCAGATTTAATTCAGCATGCATAATCAGCAACAATTGCTGAAGTCTTTGATTAAACTTTTAAATTGCCTTTTAATATGATGTAAATGGAAAAAGGTATTGATTAAAGAATCTTAAAATGTTAACCTGTTCATATGAGAGAAGAAAATGCTTTGAGTTGGTGAGCCTGCTTGGCAAGATAAACAGTGTGGACAATGCTCAAAGGATTTCCAATGCACAGATACAAAACAAGCCATAAAAATACCTACCGGTACTGGTCATCATGTTCATGGTCTTAAAAAAAAAACAAAAAAAACTTAGAAAAAATTATTAAATGGCATTTGTATTTATAATACAAATGAGATAAATAGCTTTTAAAATATAATTTCTTAAAACATAAAAAATGATTTGATTTTTACCCTAGAAAGTATTTTTTTTTCTAATATAATCAATTATGGGTTTTACAGAGTGACTAGTTGTAGCTGTCACTTTCCAATAGTATTCTCTCAAATAAAGTTATAACAATTATATCAACTAGATTCTTTTCCTGCATGCAGAATTTATTCATTCACTCTAATCACTCTACAACTATTATTGAGCATATAATATAAGCCCAGTGTTTTTCTAGGTGTTAAAGATACAACAGTGAAGAAAACTGATAAAACTCATAGACTTCATGAAGCTTAGTTTCAAGTTTGAAAGAGAGGAAATAGATAAGCAAATACAATATATAGTTTGTGGTATGATGATAAGTACTATCTATGCTTAAAAAGATAAAAGGAAGTATGTTTATTGAGGAAATATAGGAAGTGTTTTGAATATAGAAAGTTTCAAGAAAGCTCTACTGGTTTTGCATATACAAAGTGTCAAGCAAGATCTACTGAGATGATGTTTCAGTAAAGACCTAATTTGTTAAGGAAATGAGTTGTGCGATTTTCTGGGTAAAAATACTTTAAACAGAGGCAACAATAAGTGCAAAGGCCCTGAGGGGATATCAAGCTTAGTTTACATCAGAGAAAGAAATAGCCTAGTATAGCTGGTATGCTATAAGTAAAGGGGAAAGAATCAAGAAATGAGGTGAAGTACTGTGGAAACCAGATTACATAGGGCTTTGGAGGCCACTATAAGGATCTTGCTTTTATTCCAAGTGCAATGGAAAGCCACTGCAGGATTCTGAGCAAAAGAGAAACATAATCTAACTTCTTTTTTGATAGGAATTCTTTGGATCATATATTTAGAATAGATTATTGGG
>PVKE010045317.1:0-12648 GCA_004027555.1 Craseonycteris thonglongyai | reverse complement strand
CTTGTTAGAATATTCCTCAAACAAACAATCGGCAGCAGTCAGAAATGCTTCTTTTAACAATTCACCATCCTGGAAAGGTTTTTTCTTCTTTGCGAGCATGTGAGAAATTTTGAAAGAAGCAATGGTTGCCTTTTTAGATTTTTCCACATGTCTAGTGAAAACAGTCTGTTGAGTAGTTAAACTTAATTTTAGTTGATTTTTTTCTTTCTTACTTCAGATTTAAGTGGATAATTCGTATCAAAAGTGGTATGACTTTATGCTTTTTCAGCACTGCAATACTACTGCCACACAACAGGCAAACGCATTTACCTTTTAAATTAATGAAACAATATGATTCCTTCTAGTCTGTGTTAAAATTATAGGTTTGTTTTCTCTTATTTGGTCCACTCATTTTAGGATTAAAAAAATAAAAATAAAAATAGTTATAGAACTACAATATCATATCAAATTGCTACCATAATAACAGATTACCTATCTCGCTTTTAGTTCATTTAAAATCGAATATATCAAAACACTGTGATCCTAGCTAACCGTCACGACCCGATCAGTCCAGCAACCGCAATCAAAATGGCAACGTCGCGTCTCCCGGTTGGGTGGAGGAGAGTTTAAAGAGTACAGCGGCTAAACAAGACGTGACATGTACAAAGGCAAAAGCTAGGGAAAAACATACATACGATATTGCAAACATACCAACAAATATAATAAACCTGTGTAGATACTCAAACAATATTTTAAAATTCTAACAAATGTATAAAAATAAATTATAGTTTTACTTAGTGTTTATGAAAAATTTCTGATGCAGTCAAATAATGGCAGGCGCACTCAAATCGGGCCACGGGCACCATGACACCCGTGGGCATGGACCTGGGAATCCCTGCTCTAGAGTATCACTATCTATATAGTATGTTCAAAAATAAGCCATTTAAATGCATGCACAACTTTCACCAAATCTAATAACGAAAACTCAACAATGTGTAACAGTCCTCTTATTTTGTTTAACTGTGCTCCAAACAGAGATTAATTGATTGCAAAAACAGTCAGATGCAGTTTTTCCTTTGAAACAAGTAGGTGGGTCATTGAATGGGAAATACAATTTTACACATATTTTAAAGGAGCCCTTGTGGGTTTTAGAAATAAAACTTTAAGGAGTGGAAGAGATCCTTGGATGCTGAACTGTCAGATAATAGTATCACATGATTTCAGGATACTGCTGGCTCAGATATATTATAAAATGTAAGAAGTAAACAGCCCACTCATTCTGGTAGCTTTATTGCTTCTGGCATGTTATGATTAGAGATGTGTGGCTTTAAAACTAAAGAGATTGAATTGCTTAACATACTATGTATTGGAAGCTTAATCAGCATTTTTCTTTCTTCCAAATGTAAATGGTATGATGCAGTGTCCTGTAAATGATGCTATTTATCATATACTGTCAGAAGATGCTGCTGAAAGATGCATTTCCATTTGTTTCTTTACTTGAGTTTGATTTGTAAAATCAGATTTAAACGGTGAATGAAATTGAATCTGAATTTCAAGGACAGACAGCCTAACGACAGGGCTAAGTCTAGGAATGATTACTCTAACTCCAGCTTCTAGGATGTGGAAGAAAAATGTGTCTTTATCTTTACCTTTAAAATAATTAATACAAATGTAATGAATTTCATGATAATTATAGGTTTTACCGTGTTTCCCTGAAAGTAAGACATCCCTTGAAAATAAGACCTATTTCATGGAACAATAAGATATCCCCCGAAAATAAGACCTAGCGCATCTTTGGGAGCACACCTTAATATAAGACACAGTTTTATTTTTGGGAAAACAGGGTAGCTCTGTAAACCTGATCTTAGCCAAAATGTTCATGGGCACATTGCAATTCTTATACCAGGCTACTGGAGACCTTTTTGCTCTCACACGTCTGTAGAACCAGAAATAATTGTAAAATGTGATAAATCTATTCCTTCAAGTTATAACTATTTTATAATTATTATAGTTATTCTCACATGAATTCTTCACTGGCTGGCAAAAAACATGGATATATATATATATGTGTATATATATGGTTTTTGGTGGATAGTCATGTGTTTCAAAGGTTAGAAAGCTTTAGTTTACCTTGTTCATGTTCTGAGCTGATTATATCCAGTTTGAAATCAATGTGAACTCACAGGCCAAAAGCCTGGGTTCTTAATATATTTTATTTATTTATTTATTTATTTATTTTTGACAGAGAGGGAGAGAGAGAGAGATACAGAGACAGAGAGAGAACTGAACTGGGGGAGCTCCCAGTTCAGCATATGGTTCCACACGGGCCGGGGCCGGGGCCAGGATTCGATCCCCGGTCCTCGGTGCTGCAAAGTGAGCGCTTAACCCACTGAGCCATCCTGGCTTCCCCATCTGTGTTCTTTAAGACTTCATTATGACTATCATTATATTCAGTATATTTCAAGATTGTCAATTTTAGAGATTAAGGCAGTACCATTCTTAGTTACAGGCATCAGTAGCAACAACACACTTTAGAGATCCTCTGCTAAACACAAATACTGAAATACAGAACTATTTTTTTTCCTCTTATGTCCATATTGAAAAAATTTTAATATTTGTTAACAAATTGCAATTATATTAAAAAATCACTCAGACCAAATTGGCATTCACAGGCAAGCAGAAGTGGGACTATGGATTCATAAGTGTTCACTTACAAAGGAATGGAAAGGCGAAAGTCTGAGCTTCTTGCCCAGGGAAACCAATGAAAGGGTAGTTGCTTGTATTAAAAGCTGATTGCCCTAATATACTCAATGTGTTTCTCAGGTTTGCACTACTCCCTCTTATTTGAGGTACTTCAAAGAAGCACTTAAAGCTGCCTCGGAAATTCTGAGTTGGAGAAGTGAAGTTGGTGGAGGGAATTTAATTCACCTTCACTCATGGGGAAGCTGGACCAAGTCAGCTAACATCTGGAGTGGAGCCAGCTAGGTACAGTCACTGTCCAGGAATTCTGGACCCAGCATCACCATACAATGTCCTACTCAGCCCTGTTTAATGCAATCCCTTGCCTTTGGGGAATCATTCAGTTTGGAGTAGATCTACCATATGCTGAATGGGCAGGGCTTGGTAGCAATGCCAGCAGTGTCATCGGGTGTAGGTGGATTTATACATTCAGTATTTGGAACATGCATTTTGATTTTTACTTTGGCCTCAGACTTCAGAATTATCAGGGATAGGCCTAAAACAGAACTTTTTTTGGCATCCTAGTAAAATAACATTGGCTCACTTAAAAAAAAAATCACCGACTCCATATATTGGCATTGACATGAAGAGACCCTCTTTCACTCAGTTTCTTCACATAGAGACTCCAAGTCTTAACATATGATGTTGGGTAGTACTAACTCATGATACAATAATACACATCCGCCATTTACAGAATTCTATAAGGCTGCACTCTACACTGTAGAAATCTTGGGGGCTTTTAGGGAACAAAATTATTTTAAGTTAAATTTTACTTGCTGGAAAAAATCAACAGTGCAATCAATAATTATACAAATACAATGTTAATACTAAAAACTTAAACATAATATGTACTTAAAATTGGTAAAATATAGAAATATTAATTTTCCCAGTACTTTTTTCTTTTATAAGATCTATTTTTCTATATATTTGAACATTTTATTTATTTTTATTTTATTTTCTTATTGTTTTTGACAGAGAGAGAGAGAGAGATAGATAGATACAGAGACAGAGACAGAGAGAGGGGGGATGGCCCAGAACAGTCTCCATAGTTGCACATCATTGGTTTTTCCACATAGTTTCATTCCGCAGGTGGGCGCGGGGCTGCACAGGGCAGTAATTGGACCATGGTCTCACCCTGGTGAGAACCAAACTGGGGGTACTCCCCAGTTCAGCATGTGGGTCTGCACAGACTGGGACTGGGATTCGATCCTCGGTCCCCAGGGCTGCAAAGTGAGTGCTTAACTCACTGAGCCATCCCAGCACCCCTATTTGAACATTTTAGAAATCAGGGACTTAGTTAACAGCTATAATATTTTCCTGATTTCTACGTGCAAGGCAATTTCAACATGGTTTACATGATGTACTTTAAAATATAACATAAGGGAAGCAAGGATGACTCAGCAGGTAGAGTGCTTGCATTGCAGCCCTGGGGTCCAAAGATCAAGACCTGGTCCCGGTTCTGGCCCGTGTAGACCCATATGCTGAACAGGCTTGTGCCCCCAGTTTGGTTACTGCTGAGGCGAGCTACTCATGTGGGAGGCCCCTGTTTCGGCTTCCACCCAGGGCATGCCTCTCATGTGGGAGGCCCCCAACTCACAGGGGTACACCTCCCATGCAGGAGGCCTCCAGCCCAGTTCCCACCTGGCATAGCCCTGCACTTATGTGTGGAATGGAACTATGTCAAAAACTGATAACATACAACTGTGGAGACCACTCTGGGACCACCCCCTTCTTACTGTCTCTCTCTGACAAAAACAATAAATCTATAAAAATAGATAGAAAGATAGATAGATAGATAGATAGATAGATAAAATATAGAAGTCTTGATAGTGGGTTAAAAATAGTAAAAAATTTTTAATTAAATTAATTTTACAAGCATGTATTAAGTGCCTATAGTAATATCAGATCATGTAAAATAGGGGCTAAAAAATAAAAGTTGAGATTTATTTTTAGGAGCTAGTATTTTCATAAGAGAGAAAATATAGTTAGAAAATTCTGTCTCAAAGTGATAAATGATACAATGTTGAAAGGATAAAGGAACTTTGGGAATTTAGAGGAAAGGCATGACAAACTCTTCTTGGAGGAATCTAGAAAGATATTCTGTTTGTTGTCAATGTAGCTAGATGTCAGGCATCAATAGCAATTTGCAAAGGTAGGAGAAGAGGAAGAACATTGCATGAGATCTAGAGAACTGTAGTTCTATGACTACAAAGACAGCTCATCAGGGAAACTGAGCAATTTCATTTGTCTAGGCATAGAGATAGGTGAGTATGGCAAACATGTGGTAGCTGTGGTCAAACATGAAGAAGATGAAGGTGGCAAAGTGGGTTGAAATCTGAAAACCAAGAGCCCCTGTGGCACATTTAGTTGTGTGTTACGTTTTTGTTTGTTTGTTTATTTTTCCACAATCCCTTTGGATTTGGGAAAACTCTTCCTATAATGGAGGTTATTTGTAGATATTAGTGTAATGTTATACATGTATGTTGAAAGTTACCTTGACAGAATGCAGGGGATCGACCACAGTGGGGACAGATCAGTTGCAAAGAAAACAGTGGGAAGGATTATGGTGGTGCATAGGGAAGAGGTTCTGAAGGCCTAAATTTAAGCAATGGCAGTACATTATGGGGAAAATGTAATATTTTATTTATCCTCTCAAAATAACTTATTGAGAATGATTCTAATATGGGCTATTTACTTTAGTCAACAACAGAGTTTTTAATATGCTACACAAGTTATTTACTCTAAGATATTATGAAGGTAGAAATTTCAGGTCCTATGGTAGTAATGGAAAGAGTATGTGTATGTGAGTGTGTGTGTGTGGTGGGGTGGGAGATTAAAAAAGAAAACCAAAAAACAAAATTTATGAGAAAAAATTAAGATTTTTTTTTGGAACACAGAATTTTGACAATGCACATACACTGGAACAACTGATTTTTAGAGGAAGATGAAACAGTTGCCTTAGGAACATGTTTAATGTGTCTATGTGGCACCTGTAGAGATATCATTCTAGGATACAAAAATTAATGCCAGTCCTTAGCCCAAGAACGTGAGTGGAAATAATTTAGATTTAAGAGTTAATAGTTTAGAGATTACATGTTGAATTATAGGAATGGAAGGAAATTACTTTGAGGTAAGGGGAAAAGGAGGAAAGTTTGAGGGTCATAAGCAAACCCCCAAGAGTATATCATCATTGAGGAAGGATATGCTGGGTGGGGGGGGGGGGGATGTCAAAATGGTAAGAGAGCCAAAATGAGTGTTATGACAGAAGTTTAGAAACAAGGTTAAGAAATACAAAGTGTCCATTGGGGCCCATGTAGGAATGATGTAGATTATTACATTAAGGTAAGGTGACCAGACGTCCCGCTTTTGGCGGGACAGTCCCGATTTTTAACAATTTGTCCTGTGTCCCGCGGCATTTTAAAAAAGTCCCGATTTTTGGAAAGAATGCACAACAAGCTAGGGAATGGCGGGAGATAGACCAAATTTTTAATCAAGAACCCCCCCACCCCCCCCTCCCTGGTCAATGGTGTCCCGCTTTACCAATGTTAAAATCTGGTCACCTTACATTAAGGAAAACAATGAGGTCACTTATCTGGGCAATTAAGAAACCCTTGGTTATTATTTCAGCAAAAACAGGTTTAAAATATAGCAAGAGTAAAAGAACTCAGAATTTAATTTGTTAAGGAGTCAATGAGCATCAGGCAGGAGCAGATAGGACTAAAGAAACTAGATAGTGGATTAAGTAGACTCAGGGCATGTTTTGCTTTTTTGCTTTGTTTTTTATTTTTTCTTTCTTTTTAACAGAATTAATCTTGTTTTCTAGATAGAGAAGCCAGAAGAGATTGCAGCTTTTGAAAAGATAGGTATAATTAACTGGACAAGATCTTAGAAGGAAGGCTAGAGAAAATAAAACCCAATGAAAAGTTTATCAGGGTTAGAAAGGAAAATCACCTTTTCTTTGAAAAAAGGAAGCATTAGGCAAAGATTATTAGTGCCATTTTAATCTAAGATTCATAAAAACATTATTAAGAAGAAAAAAAACACAAATAACTTTCTTTTAAAATGTTTATAGGCAGCTGACACCCTAATTCAGCTACAAAAAGCTATAGCTATGCTGAGACCTTATGTATTTTATCCCAAATACAGAGATAAGTTTTTATATTAATACATACAGAATAGAACTCCATATAGGAAGGGATTTTGTTAACTGATAATAAAAAATTTTTCTATACCTCCCACATTGCTACTTTAAAGTAAATGATAATATTAGCACTAATGGGAATGTGGGAGAAATATACAATATTTTGATGACATCTTATATCATCCAGTGTAGCAATACAGAGCTAAGAAGCTTAGTCTGACACTCATGTATTTAATGAAAGTCTCACTTTTGAGAAAATTTGGAACAACCTCTCTCAAAGATTAATAATACTATTTTAGGTGATTCCATTGAAAAATGATTAGACATGGCTATAAGAACACAAATCTTGTAATGTTTTGAAAACAAAACTAAATTCACACAAATGTCAGAACTTTGTTATTAATTTTGCATGTGTGAACAAGCTACTTTATTAATAGCTTCTGTACAGATCTAGTGCCTTTATTTTTCTCATTTTGCTTTTTTCCTTTCTTATTTGTTTTATTTCACTACATGTATTTTGTTGCTTAAACTCATTTTTGAAACCAGTCTTATATGTAACTGAATTAAATAACATGTCAATATCACAGTTTTGCATTAAATTTATGAATGCACAACAATTCATTTATTTTACAAAAATAAATTGGATTTTTCCAACATTGTAAATAATGCTGCTGAGAACATTTTGTCCGTATATTATGTGTATATAATCACACTTTTGGTACACACAAATTTAAGCTTGCTAGAAATTTCTACACTGCTTTTCATAATAGCTATACCACTTGCAAGGAATGCATATCCTTAATACTCCACATCTTTATCTACACTTAATATTATATTGCTTTTCAAAGTGTACTACGCTGACTGTGCAGTAGTATCTCATTAGAATTTTAATTTTTATTCTAGCAATGAAGTGTTGCTGACCGCCTAAGCACCATGGATGGTAACAGAAGATAACAGGTATAGTGAGGAAGGTTCCTTTGATATTTTGTATTGGGTATTCTCCCTCCTGACAATATGAGATTTTTATCTCTCCAATACCAGAGAACATATTGAGCATTGATATCCTACAAAGTTATACTCTGCAAACCTCTATCCTGGAATTCTGCTTCCAGGTTACAGTAATCCAACCAGTGCTGAGAGGAAATGCCTACTGGGAACCAGAAAATCTATGGCACCTGGAAGAGTGATGACTGACTAATAATATGAATTGCAAGGGGCAGGGAAGGCATAAGGAAATAGGAGGAGGTATCTAAGAACTGCACCAAGTGGGTACTGTATACTCTGCTCATAGTGTATTCGAGAGCCCAGTCTAGCCAATAATATATTCAAATGGCTCATGACAGGTAATAGTACAGTACTGATAATTGAACAAGATAGAGTCCCCTCATCAATGAGGTTATACCCAACATTACCACTATCTTAGATATTTTGACCACAGTCTTAAGAGTGTACCATGTTGTACTGGACTTAGCAAATGCCTGCCGAGTCTCCAGATCATTTTGCCTTCATGTGGAAGGGGCAACAATGGACCTTTCAAATGCTTCTCAAGGCTACCTACACAGCCGCCAGAATGTGTCATGAGTTGGTAGCCTGAGACCCAGTTTTCCTTCCCTACATCAGTAAAATGGGCCTATTATATTGATGGTAGTGTTGCCATGTGAAGACTTGCCTTTCTGCAGGACACTCTGCAGGCTTTACTGGAACATCTGGGAGTGAGAAGGTGGGTGGTGACCCCACAGAAAACTCAAGGGCCAAGCACCACCATAAAGTTTTGGGAAGTTGTATGGTCAAGTAAGACATTCATTGTTGCAGAGGCTGTTATAGACAAGGTGCAGGCCTATCCAAGTCCTAAGAATGTGAAAGATATTCAGGCTTTTGTGGGGATTTGGGGATTATGGAAGACTTTTATTTTCCACCTGGTACGTTGCTTCTATCCCTTATACTGCCCAGTAAAGAAAAGCACATAGGTGATCACAGCAACAAGTCACCTTTGGGCAGGTAAAAATACTAGTGAAGCAGATTAAAGCTCTGGGCATCTCCTAAGCTGGGCTACCATTTAAGTCAGATGCGCCTAACTCTGGAAGGTATGGGTTGCGCAGTGTTGCAGAGATGACGGAAGAATACTGATAGGATTTTGCTTCTAATTCTAGAAGGGGTCAGAAACCAGATACAACTTCATGGAGCAACAGCAGCTCAAAATGTACAGTGTCCCCCCAGGGAGTACCTCACACAAAAGAACAACATATCATGGTTAAGAACTGCCCTTCCTATCAAGGGGTGGGGTTGAGAATATATTCCATCCATCCACCTCTGCCATGACTCAAACTTTCATTTTGATTAAATAGTGTACCTATTTGTAGCAAAGGAGTACCCTGTCTGTCAACCAACTGTGTATAGAAATGTGGGTGTTACTAGGCCCTGTTGAGCAGGCCTGGGCTTTTTCAGAGCAAGGGCTATTTTTAATTTTCTCCAAATGTTGTGGTCCACTAGCTATTTATTTTCATTTGCTCAAGTACATACAGCTGCCTCAGTTGTGCAAGAGCCAATTTTCACCTCTAGCAGCTGTACATGTGCATGAGAAAAACGAATTTCTTTTATATTTACTTGCCTAGCCACTAGGCCATGACAATGTGGTATCCACTGTGACACTCCTTTTTTTAATTCAAGTGTCCACCCCAAAATTCCTTGGTGGTCAACCATTGGACTGCAATCATTGTCTTGCCCAGCCCTGCTGTAGAGGATATAGATCATCCAAATACCCCTGTTCCTGTGTTACCTCAGTAGCCTGTAAAGAGAGAGTTGGGGGAAATTCCCACAAACATCTGGTATGCATGAGTCTAATTGGAGCAACCAGTCCACCTGAACTGCAGTCACTATTCAGCCCAACAGTGACACCATCTGGATGGTAACAGAAGTGAACCACAGCTGCTGAACTGAGTGGTTTGGCTGGCTCCTTCTTGAGCTATGGTTGTTAACCATTTGAACTGATAGTTGAGGTGTGCTAAGGGGATTAGCCCTATGGCTTGGAAAATGGGAAGATGGAGAGCAGATGATCATGACTAAGCCCTTGTGGGAAGACATTTAGGTTCACCTGCAAGAGTCTGAAGTCATCCTCACTGTCTTCCACATTCTAGCTCAAAAGGCACAGACACCCCCCTGGCAATAAAGAAATTGATTCCCTAGGCCAGGAATGAGCTGAGCAACTGACCCTTCAGTAGACACAGCAGATTGGGTGCATAGGAAAAGTGGCTACTGTAGCTCTGGATGGGATGGCACATTGCTTAGGATGCCAGGTAATCTTTGAAATACAGTGACTTAGTTAACGCATAACAGCATGTACTGTGTATTCTAAACACCAGTACCCAGGGGAATAGCCAGTGGAGTCTGGAGCCATCCACCAGGTCTTCTAATCAATTAGAGATTGGTAAATTGATTATATTGGCCCTTCCCTCTGAGTGATGGTTCTAAATATGCCTTGGTTTGTGTGGATACTGCATCTGTCCTAACCCAAGCTTTCCCCTGTTGCTAGGCAAACCAGGCTGCCACTCTTAGAGAATTAGAGAAGCTGAGCACCCTGCACAGATATTTTCATCAAATAGTCATGATTAGGTATCACATTTTAAAGGTTACGATGTACAAGAGTGGTCAAAGTACATGACATTGAATGGAGATTCCATTTCCTCTATAGCTCACAAGTAGTAGGGTTTGCAGAATGAATGGAATATTAAAACAGCTGATTAAATTACTAATGGATAAAACCACCTTGGACATGTGGACTGAAGTACTATCTGAGTCTTTAACGCATTTGAGTGATAAACCAGTAGGGCCTACTACTCTCTCATATCCCAGACTGGGAAGCCCTGCACTAAACACTGTAAAGGTATGAATGTCTCAGTGGACAGCCATTGTCCCAATTCTCAGTGTGGATCAACATGGCATGCTGCTGCAGCCACAATAACATGTAATGATTGGGCCACGAGTATGAATCTATAGAGGAAAGACCTTGCCATATAAGTTCCTACTAAATATTTGTCTGACCTTAGACTTCTACTGCTCCTGTGGTGTCTGGTGGCAGTATATTTCTACAGTGGGCCTACTCATATGCTAGAGAGGGCTATTCACATATCCAGCAGTTGGATTGACAGGACATGAGCAATGGTTGACTCTCTAGCTTGAAGTGGGCAATCAGAGGCTCTTTACCCTCTCCCCAGTCCTTGGAATGTACATTCCTCACACTGTTCCCACATTAGGAGCTACTTTAAGGATAAAATCTTGAGAGAGGAGTATTTTGAATTTCATGTGAGAAAATCTTGGGATTGTGAACTAGCAGACACCACCAGGTCAAAGCTGTTGAGTGCTCCCTTTACTTCTTGAGGGGCAACCCCAAAACACACGAAATTTATTTATTAAATATTGTGTATTTATTCTTACATGTTTAAACTTCAGTCAGCTTCAAAATACTCTGTTTGATTCAATATACCTTATTGAGACACTTCTTTCCCTGCTCAAAACAGTTTTTGAACTCACTGATTTTTTTTTTCAAATTATTGTGGTATATTTTATTGATAAATTTAATGGGGTGACATTGGTTGGTAACAATTAGGTAGTTTCCAGAAGTACAAGTCCACATCACATCACCCATGCATCGCATTATGTGCCCACCTCCCAGAATCAGCTCCCCCTCCTCCACCATATATCTGGTGCCCACTTCCACCTCCTCCCACAACTCCCCCTCCCCCCTTCTCCCCCTTCTCCAGGTAACCACCAAACTATTGAGTGTGTCCATAATGCTGGTGCCCTCTCCCACCTCCCCTCCCGTCTCTCCTTCTCCTCTCCTCCCCTTCCTTCAGGCAAACACCCAGCTATTGAGTGTGTCCATAGGTCTCTCTGTCTTTGTAACTTTCAGTTTTATATTCCACCTATAAGTGAGGTCATATTTTTCCGGATTCTTTTAGTCTGACTTATTTCGCTTAATAAGACGGTCTCTAGGTCCATTCATGTTGCCGCAAAGGACTGTAATTCATCATTTCTTATCGCTGAGTAGTATTCCATTGTGTAAATGTACCACATCTTCTTTATTCAGTCGTCTATCGAAGGGCATTTTGGTTGTTTCCATATTCTGACCACTGTGAACAGTGCTGCGATGAACATATGGGTACAAACATCTTTAAAGATTAAGGTTTTCTGGTTTTTTGGGTAGATGCCCAGTAGAGGGATGGCTGGGTCATATGGTAATTCCATTCATAATTTTTTGAGGCATCTCCACACAGCCTTCCATAGTGGTTGTACCAGTTTACGTTCCCACCAACAGTGTATGAGGGTTCCTTTTTCTCCACAGCCTCTCCAGAACTTGTTATCCCTTGTCTTCTTGATTATAGCCATTCTAACAGGTGTAAGATGGTATCTCATTGTGGTTTTTATTTGCATCTCCCTAATTGCTAGTGAAGAGGAGCATTTTTTCATATATCTGTTGGCCATATGTATGTCTTCACTAGAGAAGTGTCTGTTAAGGTCATCTTCCCATTTTTTAATTGGATTGCTTGTTTTTTTCTTGTTGAGTTTTACAAGTTCTTTGTATATTTTTCATATAAGCCCCTTATCAGAGGCATTGTTTGCAAATATTTTCTCCCAGTTGGTTGGTTGCCTCTTTGCTTTGTTGATGGTTTCCTTTGCAGCACAGAAGCTTTTTAGCTTGATAAGGTCCCATTCATTTATTTGTGCTTTTACTTCCCTTGCCAATGAGGTCAGATTCATAAAGTCCTCCCTGAATCCCAGGTCCATAAGTTTAG
>PVKE010045316.1:0-12661 GCA_004027555.1 Craseonycteris thonglongyai | reverse complement strand
ATGTATTTTACATTCCATCTCAAATGTTTGATCGAAGAGCTGCCTGAATCCCCTGGGATAAGTGGTTTGATTTTCTCATCATTTCCAAAAACCTTGGCATTCCCCAAGTCGCGGTGGAACACTAATGAAGCTGTAGCACAAGTCATGCTGGAGCCTGAAAACCCAGATCCTTAGAAACGCCAGCAGGGGAAGTGAGCGCCTCGCCTCAGCCGCATCGTCTCCATGCTTATTTTTAATTACCTCAAAGCTTTAGAAACATGATTCCGTAAATGCTTTGTGGGAATAGTGGCGAAGGCACTCATCATGCGAAATCCATAAATTGCTTATAATCCTCTCAAGATGTTAAAAAAAGCATTAAGTAATTGAAGACAGGAAGTCCTCAGTTAATTATTTAGAGGTGTTATCAATGCTTTAAGTAAACTGAAGCATTCTCTGCTATCTCACTGAGCTGAATACCGTGGGGACAAGGGAGCAGCAGCCATCATCTTCTCATATTCACTAATGCAAACAGCGCATGGCAGCTTGTCAATAAAAGACCTTTTCATATCACTTATTACTAAACATGTCCACCGGCCTGCACAGAACAATTGGGATGTCAGTTATGGCATTGTTTCACATTGGGCTTCTGCTACTTTGTACGTGGGCCTCTGGATGTCAGCACTGGGGTAGAGGAAAGGGGTAAGGGATTAACTAAGTAATTAGGGCCACAGAGAGCAAAATGAATTAATCATGTCCTCTTTAGCAGCAGATTTATTAAGGTTTATGTGTCTCTTAACTCTAGGGGAACTGTTTTCAAAGTAATTCATTAAAAGTTGTTGATCATTGGGGGGTGGGGGAAAGCACATTTAGCCATCAATATTACAAAAGGTAGAAATTCTTTATAAAGGACTTTGACATCTAGCTAACTCTATTATGTGTGCCCAGAGAATCCTACATTCTACTGCCATAGTATTTATTATACTTTATCGCAATATCTTTTTCTCTTGTCTCTGTTCCTCAACTAGTAGTAGGTAAAGCTTTTCAAAGACAGAGATAATAGCTTCTTATTTGCTGTTGTATCATCTCTACTATGATAGGTACCTGTCACAGTACTTAACATACATTAAGTGTTCAAAAATATTTGTTGAATGAATAGTAATCTAGTATCTGAATGCCTATATTCCATTTGGATTGGATAGGGAAAAAAAATCACACTTTAAAACATATCTAAATCTCAGGCAGATGGGCTATATAACAGTAGCACCCCTTGTTCAAAAATCATTAAGAATGTTCAGAGTGAACGCAGAGGGTTAAATCAAGCATGATGTCCTTGTGAGCGTAAGACCTTGGGTGAGAACCCTGGCCTCACACCCATGAATTCAGCCCTGATTTTTGGCAATCTGAATGGATGGACAGCACATTTCTGTGACTGACGTAGGTAGGGAGAAAACTGCGGTGACAGTCATATCCTCAGAATAGTTTCAGGAGCTTCTTCTGTAGTTAGTCTGTAGTGCTCTGGGCTGCATTTTCCCATTTACGACCTGAGTACTGACCACCAAACATCTGACTTGTGAAAGTAGCTATGACAGTTCATTTCATTTTAATTTTTCCAAACTCTGAGGGAAACTTTGTCCCTGACTACATGCCAAAAAAAGAAAGAGCAAAGGAAAGTATCAACCACTGTTTCTTATTTTCTTTAAACATTCTTATAGATACAATATTATGGCCAAAGAATTATAGTTCACAGCTGCCTGGATACTAATATTAAAAGGAAAAGAATATTCCACTGAAATCTCAGCTATTCCAAAGTACATTGCCTGGGTAATCGCAA
This sequence comes from Craseonycteris thonglongyai, assembly GCA_004027555.1. Lineage (NCBI taxonomy): Eukaryota > Metazoa > Chordata > Mammalia > Chiroptera > Craseonycteridae > Craseonycteris > Craseonycteris thonglongyai. The sequence goes on along the minus strand of PVKE010045316.1, from coordinate 10,851 downwards.
CCTCCGTTTTGTCCCAGTTCTTCATAGCTCCTGTTCTTCCTGCAATGTGTGTCCTTGCCTCACATTTGAGCTCCGTCAGACTTTGCTGCCACCTGATACCACATTTTGTTTCTAGAGAAGAAAACTCTGCCTCAAAACGTAGGGCAGAAGCGGCCTCAAGCTAGTACACCACCAGACTCAGAGAAGACAAATGCTTATTATAATAGTGTTATCAAAATCAAAAGCAAAGGCCTTTCCTTGGACTATCTTAATAATGTCTCAGTGTTGATCTGTATTTGGAAAGGGAGTCTGTCAGTAACTCACCTAAGAAAAGCTTCTTGGGATGAACTAGATCACTAAGATAGAAAGAGAGGCCTGAACTATGACCCAAATTCTTACTTAAAAGATAGAATTAAGTTATGTAAAATTATGCAATGCTTTATATATTCTATATGTAAAATATCCTAAATTTAGAATTCTGCAAATAAGGCTATACCAGTATTCAGAAATGAAAGCCATGAAGTTATCGCATAGGTGTTTACAATGCACAAGCTCTTCTGTTTTGATATCCTGTTTGTACGAGCTAGCGACCACACTCAAAATAAAACATTGATACAAGAAATGGACAGTGCCCATGGCCTAATCTGACCAGACATACCATTTTAAATGGGACAGAAAACAAAGGTGCTGTCCTGTTTCAAATAATGCCTATGGTCAGCCTACTGACACCTTGAATTCAGCCCAGTGAGATGAGGCTGACCAGACGTGCCATTTGAAATGGGGCAGTACTGTTGTTTTCTGTCCTGTTTGAAATAGTATATCTGGTCAGCCTACCATGGCTGCTCACAGGGGACAAGAACTTGGCTTGACTAAGTAGGACCGGGAGCTGCTGAGGGGTGAGACCATCAAGAAAAGAGGACTGTAGCATGTGAGCCCCTGAAATCTTTCTCAATCAAAAATTAAAAAAAAAAATCAGAACTTAAATGAACCTTAGATGTCTCTGAGGTAATTCCATGACGTCTTAGTGATTCAGGTTTGAACATTTAGATTTTTATACAGAATCAGATTAATATAAAGTAGAATCCTGACGAAGTTTGACCCACCACAACCATGGTTGCCAGTGGACGCTAGGATTTCCTGGGAATCCCCATGAGCAGAAATGCTTTGTGGGTGATTACATGGTGAGAGCCAAAGCAGATGAGGGCAAAAGGAAGTGCCTCCCAGGAGCAAGGACATGGGGGAATCTGCCAGACATTCAGTTTACATGAACTGTTATTAGGAGAGGTTATTTACCCACAAGTTGTCCAGTGCTTGCCAACCAGCTAACAAAATGTTTTAGAGTAGCCCAGGCCTCTCGGTGTGTGAACTAATAACTAACCACATTGACTGAGGTGTTATGGAATTCTGTATTCTTGGGGGCTACTTGGTAAGTCTTTAGAATATCACAGATGACACTAGAATAACTGGGTGAGTACTTTGAAGTAGCACTTACTATCCAAAATTATAATGGACAAAATGCCTTTTTCTAACTATGTGATGATTACAATTTAGAAACAAGCTATTTTTTATAGAGTATATCAAATGTAACTTCCATAGGTGTGGGTTTTGTTTCCCAAATCATATTTTTATGAACCGTAGGCAGACTTCTTGTGCTCTTTTTATAACACACATTTACTCTTGAAGGTAATGTTACTTGAAAGAGTAAGTGCGATGAGTTTGGTAATAGTATGCCTCTTCTTTAAAAATAAAACATGATTCCCTGTGGGGAAATTCTGGTAATTTGCAGACACAGTAATGTTCACTATTCTGAAATGTTAAATACTTGGCTTTTTCCCATGAATTTGCCTCTCTTTATTCTGTAACTGCAATTTCCTGCTCTTACTTCAATGCCTGAGCACTTGAATGGTGTTTTCTTTTCTCCTTCCACTCTTCAACTTCAGGATTAAGTTACAGTCAGAGTTCCTTTGAGACATCTCTTTATTTCCCTCTTCTCATCCTGATCAATTCAGGAGTGCTTTTCAATTGGTGTGCCCTTTACATTGCCTGTTGATAATATTTCTTATATATCTCATTTTAAGGACTACCAATGGAGACTTACTTAAAATGACAGCAAATTCCAGTTGAAATGTGTTGATTTTATTCAGATTTACAGAGTCATAGATGTAAAAGGTCATCTAGTCCGTGTAAATCATCTGGTGGCAGTCAGTGCTTTCCTGACATAGTTTTTGAACCAAGCCTGTGAGTAATCCACTCCTCTAATAATATGAAAAACATAAGACCTAAAATATAGGATGGAGAAAATTAGAAATTCTTATACTGCCTTCTCTCAGGTTGGTCGGTAGCCCAACTTACCATGCCCACAGTTTACAGATATGGAAACTGAGTCACCTATAGGTCATGCAACTTGGCTGTGGTCATAGTCACTAGACAAGTAAGTATCACAACCCAGATAGCTTAGCTTCAGACTCTGCTCTCCTAACAGCTACGCAATACTGACCCAGCACGTGACTGTGGTAATATTCAAAATGGAAATGCTTAAGTACATACAGTAGACTCTCAGTTACGTGACACACATGCTAGATAAATGTAGTATTATTTCTTCAGTCTTTTGGCCAGTTGCTTAAGAGTGCTGGACGCTTGAGTTCTGGTGAGCAGAGAATCTACTGTACTCCCACTTGGATTTTTTTTCTTTTTTTCATTACTGGACGTTCCACTGGGCTTTGAGCTAGGTATGTCAGCATTTTTCTTATAATGCTCAGAAGCCTAACCCAGTTGCTCTGGGCCACATTTCTCAGCCTACCCATTGAGATACCTATCCTGGCCTCATCCTTTTTTATCTATCTGGTGAATTTCTTCACTCCTGATACCTTACCTGTAAAATGAACAAATAATAGCAGTGCCTCATGGAGTTACTGAGGATCTCGATTGTGTTAATGCTTAGGAAGAGCACAGAAGGTCTGGGACTAAGTTCAGTAAACTTTAGCTGGAAGGTTGTTTATGTAATCTAGTAACACACTGCCTAAAAATAATTTGTATTTCATATATAATATATTTAATTGAGTATTGTGAAAAGAGAGGCTAAAAAAAGGGAAAAACCCTGAGTTTTCTATTTTATTGAATTTTCATTTATACATAAACATATTAATTTCAGATGTATAAGATTCAATATTTGTATACATTGCTAAATGATCACCACAGTAAGTCTAGATACTGTCACCATGCTAAAACATTTTCTCTTGTGATGAAAACTTTTAAATTATAGTCTCTTACCATATTTCAAGTACACAATACAGTATTATTGACTATAGTCACCATGGTGTATTTCACACCCTCGTGACTGACATATTTATAACTAGTGCTAGTTTGTTTCTCTTGATTCCCTTTACCCATTTGCCTACCCCATGCCCACCCCAATCCCTTCTGGCAACCACCATTCTGTTTTCTGTATCTATGAGTTTTGCTTTATTTTGTGTTGTGTTTTGGGTTCCACACAGAAGTGAAACCATATGGTATTTGTCTTTCTCCTTCTGACTTCACTTAGTACAAGGCCCTCAAGGTCCATCCATGCTGTCACAAATGGGAAGAGTTCATTCCTTTTTATGTCTGAATAATAGTCCATTTTTTACATATACCACATTATCTTTATTCATTCAAAGATGTACATTTAAGTTGTTTGCATATTGTGGCGACTGTAACTAATGCTGCATTAAACATAGCAGTGCATATATCTTTTTGAATTAGTATTTTTATTTTCTTAGGATAAGTACCAAGAAGTGGAAATCCTTCATCAAATGGTAGTTTTATTTCTAGTTTTTTGAGGAAGTTTCATCCTGTTTTTCACAGTGGCTGCACCAATTTGCAATCCCACCAAGAGTGCACAAAGTTTCCCTTTTTATCCACATTTTTGCCAATAATTGTTATTTCTTGTCTTTTTCAAAATAGTCATTCTGATTTGTGGTGACACCTCACCATGGTTTTGATTTGCATTTCCCTGATAATGAGTGATGTTGCATATCTATTCATGGGCCTGTTGCCATCTTTCTGTCTTTTTTGTAAATATGTGTGTTCAGATCCCCTGTCCATTTTTTAATTGAATTGTTTGTTTGTTTGTTGTTCTTATTGAATTTAGGAGTTCTTTACTTACATACTTTGAATTAACCCCTAATCAGATATATGATTTACAAATATCTTCTCCAGTTCATTATGTGGCCTTTTCATTTTGTTGATGGTTTTGTTTGCTTCACAGATGGCTTTTAGTTTGGTGTAGCACCTTTTATTTATTTTTGCTTGTGTTAATCTTACCATTGGAGTCACATCCAAGAAATTATTGCCAAGACTGATGACAAGGAGCTTACCTCCTATGTTGTATCCTAGGAAATTTGGGGTTTTCGGTCTTATATTCAAGTCCTTAATTCTCTTGGAATTAATTTTTGTGAATGGTCTAAGGTAGTGGTCCAGGCTCATTCTTTCTTGTGGCTGTCTAGTTTTGCCAACACCGTTTATTGAAGAGACTATCCTTTTCTAAGTGTATATTTATGGCTCCTTTGTCTTAAATTAACTGCCCATATGCCTGTGGGTTTATTTCTTAGCTCTGTATTCTATTCCATTGATTTATATGTCTGTGTTTATACCAGTACCATGCTGTTTTGATTACTTCAAGAGTTATACATTCCCCCACCACCAACAGCCCCATTCTCTGCTGGGCTGCCCCACCTTATCCAACTTCAACACCTTTCTCAGTTTACCAAACAGGCCTCAGGGCTCGTTGGTGGGCCATCTCTGAGCGTTGGTCTTCTAGTGTCTTGGGCTGCATGTAAACTGGATGCCACTCAACTCACTTCAGAAAGATTTTACAAAGACAGAACAATTTCTATTTTTCATATCTACTAATTTTCTTTTTTCTTTTTTTTTTAAATAACTATCCTCATTGCAAATACTCTCAATTTCCTAATTAACCTTAGGACACTTCTTTGATGACAAATTTTATTTTCCTAAGACCCATCTTAAAATATTCTTTAAAAGTCACTGCAAATCTGAAATCAGACCAGCTAGGAAGAAAATTGGGGCTTTCTTTTCCTTCAGAATATTCCAGAAAAAAAAAAAAAAAAAAAAAAAAAAAATATATATATATATATATATATATATATTACTTCACTGTTACCAGCCCTACTTAAGTCTGCCATTCAGGGGAAAAAATTGAGAATGTATTTATTGCTCATAAATTATATTATTTTTGTTACTTTAATGATAGTTTGCAACCTGAAAAGAATCTCTTACTCACTGATAGACCCTGTGTCAGGTAAAGGATAGAATTGTAAGAAAGGAGCTGTTTGTTGAAATCATACTTGTGATGGGTATAGCCTCATAACCCTAACATCCTTATGAAGCTCTTTAGAATATTTTACAAACGTTGAACACCTAAAATAAGCACTATTGGGAAAATACGACAAAAAGAATAAACCTCAAGGTCCCATTCTTACTCTCAAACTGCTTACATTCTAAGTGACAAAGTAAGATAATCAGATGAAATGGTGTTCCAAGAGTCAAGACCCCCTTCTTCAGGAGCGGCAGTCAATGGGGGACATCACGAGGCTAAATCAGCTTGCCAGTGCAATGCCTGCCCTTTGTTCTTGGGTGCCTCCTCCCATTCTCTTTTGATCTCTGTATTTTATAATCTCTAGCATTTTCTCATGAGCCTTTATCGAACATCCATGGCTTGGGTATGGCTTAGATCTTTCATCATATTCTTCATCTGTAAATCAGGTAAATATCAAAATTGTGTCAATCCTCCATAGCAACCAAGTAAATGGATTACAATCAAGTAACTCTGCATCTTTTCATTAAACTGATAAGGAAGCACAGAGGGCTTTGAAGTTGAATGCTGCAGCAGCTCCAACTCAGGATATGGCTGCTTTAGCAGAAAACCCAGGCCACTGCTAGTTCTCAATGAACTGGTTATTAATTTTTTTTTCATTCAACAAGCACCTATTTTGTACCTGTCACTCTTCAAAAGAGACAGTGATGGGCAAACCAAAGTCCTTATTCTTTAAGAGCTTACATCCTAAAAGGGGGCACGAAACAATAAGCAAACCGACATATTAAAACATCAGATCATGTTGAAGGCTAGGAAAGAAGAAAGTAATTTGAGGGGCTAAAAAGTACTGGGTGAAATGTATAGATAGAGTGGTCAAAATCTTTGAAGATACTTACTTTAGCAGAAATTTACAAGTGACAGAGTGACCCATGAATGTCTCAGGAGAAAGAGCCATCTCACCAAAAGAACAAAATATGTAAAAACATAGCTCAAAATTTATGAAAAACTAATATAGTAATCCTTGGGTCTATGTTATAACTCAGCCCAATTATTGGACCTATTGACCAAGTTCTCTTAAAAAAATAAAATTCAAATAAAAACAAGCTTTATTTAGCATCATTAGAGTTGTCACAAGAATAAAGGCTAGATTTGTTAGCCTTAATACACTCCTTGTTGAATGCAATGGCGTCTTCAAGTTGCTTCTGCTAAAGTATTACTTTAATGAGTCCCCATTTTATATATTGGTAGATTTAGACAGAGAGACTCTTAAGTAACTTGCCCAAGGTCACCAGCCAGAGCTTAGAGTGTAACAGCATAGAACTTCTATTATAAATAGATGGTCATTTTTTCCCCTGAGAACCTATCGAGCAGTTACTGTGCTGCATTATATTCTGAATACAAAAGAAGTAATAAACACTACCCCTTCATCACATTATGTTTAATCTCTGTGTAAGGACACAACCAGCATACCCAAAAAAGATACACAAGTGTGAGATGGCACACAATGGGCAGATATGGTAAAGACATGCAAAATTGAAAGGAAAGGAGGTGGGGGGAGAGGGTTAGTTGGCGTTAATTTTAGCTGAATATGACTTGGGGCCAAAAAATGTTGAATCTATCATTCTTTTTATTTTTCCTGCCCCTATTCATATAAGAAGCAGTTGCAGAACCTGGGATGGTTAGCCTGGAGAAGAGAAGGCTCAGGGGGAATTTGATAACTGTCTACAAATATTTGAAGAACTGTCATGTGGAAAAGAAATTAGATTTGTTCTATATGTCCCTAGGGGTGGAAGTGATAGAAAGATTTCTCCACAATATAATGAAGGACTTTTCAAACAAAACAAGGAGAACTACAGAGCTCTCTAAGATGGAATGAGTTCTTTGGGAGACAGAGTCCTCCGATCTCTTAGGCAGGACAGCCTCGTCAATAACATCTTGTACAGGGACTCAAGACAGAGATGGATGGGTTAACTCCATGGATTTTAAGCTCTCCCCTAAGGCCGAGAGTGTATTATTTCATCAGTGATAAATGAAATTTCCATTCATACTGCATTGCTTATGAAGTTCATTATCTTTGTTAAAAGGTGTTTTCTGCTCTTAAAATTTTTGGATCTCATATCTACAACTCTGCATGTTACTTCAGGTGCTTAATTGATAATAAATAACCCTCTCAAGATGCTCTTTATTTCTTGGTTGCTCTTTCTAGGTCTCCAGCCGTACACCAACTACATCTTCACACTTACAGCTTGCACATCTGCTGGGTGCTCATCAAGCGAGCCTTTTCTAGGTCAGACCCTGCAGGCTGCACCTCAAGGTAATTAAAAAATACCTGTGATTTGGGCAAAGATGTTTTCATATGGCATTTTTAAGTAAGTTCTTTAAACTATTTTACAACAAACAAGGAAGAAGGAATCAAGTTGGTAGGTCCAAAATAGAAAGATATTTTAGGTTTCCATTCTTCAGGTTAGATTCAGCTATAAGCCTCCCAAGGTTAAGTTTGCTTTTAGTTCTTTACACCTTTTAGATTTGGCCTTATGTATATAAATAATAACAATTAGTATATACTTGGACATGAGATTCCTCAAGTAATCAGAAGTTAACTATTTCTGGAGTGCCTAATATATGGCAAGCACCATCCTCACTGCTGAAGGTGACTAAAATATTCACTGCCCTTGAGAACTTGCAATCAACTAGAAGTGATAGGAGAGTTTCCCAAATCTACATACAGAGAGAGATTCAGAAAAGTGCTGTTAAAGAACAAGTAACAGAATGCTCAGGTTAATCTGAAGAGGAAGTGATTATAACCCATTGTGCACATCCAGAAAGGTTTCCTGGGCAGATGACATCTGAGATGGACCATGGGGAATAAGGATTCCAACAAATGAACAAAAGAGGAAATTTACAATCAAACACAGATTGAGGGAATGTAAAGTAGGACCATCACCTTAGAAGGCAAACTGGCAATTTCTATTAAATGTAAAATGTTAACTCCCCACAAAATAGCAGTTTCATTTTAATTATCTAGCCCAGAAAATAGCTCTTCCACAACTGCCCAAGGAGGTACATACCAGGATGTTTATTAAACTATATTTTGTTTGCTTGTTTAATGGCAAAATGTTGGCAGTAATATCTGAATTCCATAAGTAGGTGAGTTGATAAATAAATTCAGCTACATTCACATTGGGAAAATGCATGCATCCTTTAAAAGCATTAGATGATTTATATATGGAAGGAGTTATAGAACTACACTAATGTATGTTATTTTTATGTATAGAAACCACACATATTTCTGTAGATAAATAAAGGCATGAAAAAAATTCAGGGAGTACATACACCCAACTAATAACAATGGTTACCAGGTTGAGAACAGGAATGGGTGGTATCATGCAATTTTAGTGAAAAAAAAATGTTCAAAAGCTTGGGCTAGTGATCAGCTAAATTAATTTGTACCTCAGAATATTAGACCTGAACTTCCTACCAGTAAATGGGGAATAAAATGGAAAATTCCACATATGGGGCATATGGCTCCTCACCAGGAATTCACTAATGATGTTTTCTATATAAAGAATGTTTCATGTCAAAAAGCTTAGTGTTACTTTGAAAGGAAGAAACCAGCAGTGGATTTTTTGGAAAGGTAAACTATCAAATGGATACTTTGATGATAATGGATAATTTCTAAAGGATCCACCAGCCACTTTTGGCTGAAACTCAACCTGAAAAAAAAAATAGGGTCTCTTGCTTGTGTTTACTCTTCAAATGCATATATTTAAATTCTTAGAAAATAGACATCTACTTTCCCTCAGACCTAATAAAAATTTTTGAAATTGCTCGGATTTTGTGACTTAAAAATTATAGTTCTCAACAGCGCAGGAGAATGTGAGAGGAGAAATACTATCATTATTTTCTTTCTTTTTTTTTTTTTAACTTTTTGTACCTTTCCTTTAACACAAATAACTGTGCGAAGGAGTAATAAACTAAATGGACTTTTCTCAGCAGAAGAAACATGGACTTAGAAACTATTTTCTGGCTGCCTAAGTTCTATTTGTGAATAAGTTGTCTGTGAAATAAATGTAGTCTGCGTGTTTAGCTTGAGTATTTGTATGGGAACAAATCAGCCGTAACATTAAGTTCTTTTGTTGTACTATGAAGTGGAAACAGAGTATGTTATTTTAGATTAATTACCCAAATGTAACTGATTATAAAATGCCTATTTAACTGAATTAGACATAATGTGAAGGTCTGATATTTGAGTGTCCTAAGTGGATATGGAGAAAGTAGAATAAGCATTTGTTCAAAGCCACCCTGAGCTCTTCTCACTTCTCTTTTTCAATCCAAAAAATGAAAAAGCTAATGCACATTGTGACCTCATTGATAAGTTGGACATAAATCTCTATAATGTTTTCCTCATAGAAAATTGTATACTTTTAGTCAAGTAGTGGGAAGAGTTTGAATTGAATTGATACTCTTTTTTAGAATTGCTGCCATATCATCAAGTTCTAATTCATTTCAGAGTTCTGTCAGGCAAATTGCAGGCATGCTGTCCTTCAGCATTGGCAGTATGGAGAAGAAAAAGGGAAAATGTCCAATCTTTCTGTTCCATTTCAGATTCCTCTTCTCCTGTCCTTCTTTTAAATGTTAATGTTCCTTTAGCTTATTTCATGGCTCTTTACACTTGTAACTCCAGTCTTCCTTGATAGTCTCAAATATTGGCTTTAATTCCTAATGAAGGCTAAGCACTATCAAATTTTACAATTCTTACAAAAGTACATTCATGGATTGAAAGCCTCTGTATTAGTTATCTACTAGAAGTTTCTATTTTGGTTATGCCGAGGTTCTACAGATACTTTAGCCTCAATATGTCATTGCTTAAAATCTGTCTCCCCATTTTGTAACTTGCTTTTCTTCCTTGTTCCCTCTCTCAAGGAGAGCCATTTGCCTAATCTCCTAAATGATCAGAGTCCAATCTTTTGGCTTCTGTGGAGCACATTGGAAGAAGAATTATCTTGGGCCACATAAAAAATACACTAACAATAGCTGATAAGCTAAAAAAATTAATAAAATTTTTTAAAGTTGCAAAAAAATTTTATAGTGTCTTAGGAATTTGTGTTGGGCCTCTTTCAAAGACATCCTGGGCCACAGGTTGGGCATGCCAGAATTAAACCTAAAATTTGATATTCTTAATGCTTCTCTTCTCATGTTGTAGCATACAATTCTTCATAAAATCTTATTTTAGGGGAAGCCTGAATGGCTCAGTGGGTTAGGCGCTCACTTTGCAGCCCTGGGAACTGAACCGAGGATGGAATCCTGGCCCTGGCCTGTGCGGACCCATATGCTGAACTGGGGAGTGCCCCCAGTTCGGTTCTCACCGGGATGAGACCTCGTCCCAGTTCCTGCCCTGTGCAGCCCCGCTCCCACCTGTGGAATGAAACTATGTGGAAAAACCGATGATATGCAACTATGGGGACTGTTCTGGGCCCTCCCCCTTCTCTCTGTCTCTGTCTTTCTCTCTCACTATCTCTCAAAAAAAAAAAAAAGGCAGGGGGAGCTGAAATGGCTCA